>PVJH01008801.1:0-81769 GCA_004026705.1 Nesogale talazaci | reverse complement strand
ATGTGGATATGTACAGCCATGATGGAAATTGACTTGGCAATATTTAAAACAGAGGGAAACCAAGCTACCATATGTCCCAGCATCTCCCTTAATGGGCAAATATACAGAAGAGGCAAGAAACAAACCTTGGTCAGTCATTTATGCTCCGATGTTCATTGCAGCAGAGCTCACAATTGCAAGGAATTGGAACCAACCCAAACTTCCATCTACTGACGAATGGATTGAAAAACAGTGGTACGTTCATACAATGGTACTTAAAAATCTGTGATGGATTCATGAAGCACACCACCACATGGTTAGAACTAGAGGAAATTATGCTAAGCAAAATAAGTCAAGCACAAAAGGAGAAGTACAGCATGAGTTCAGTGAGTTAAGCTTGAAAATTCAAAAGAGGAATAGGGGAAAAGATACTATATATATGCATTTGGGGGTGAGGTTCAGGTAATATGGCAGGGGCCAGATCGAATCCAGGGATACATTTGACAGTTGACCTAAAAAGAGGGGAAAAGTAAAAAGAAAAATATATATATGGGTAGCAGGAGAATAGTGCACTAATCCGTGGGGGAGGGCTGGTATTGTTTATACCTCCACAGGAGAAGGAGAGAGGAAACAGACTTCATCTCCTCTGTGCCAAGTCACAAATGCAACTGGCATGCAGCAGGGCAATACCCCAATCCCAGTTTAAACTACAGGACCACATCCTCACTACCCAGAAGAATGCACTTCAGAAAACAGCACTGAAGCTGCAGCTCATGACCGGGGGGCTTAAGATCAGGATCAAATGAAAAAGGAGGGAAATAGAATGGAAAATTCTGACTTAGAGCAGCCAGTGCATACAGAGACCCATAGGGCTAGCCCCACCATAAGATAAGACGTCCCTCACTGACCCATAGCACTAGAGAAGACAACAGTGGAAACACAGTGTGGACATTGTGCCCGATCTGACCACACCTCACTAGGTTTATGCAACTTTATTAAAGAAAAATAAATTAATTACTAGCAGAGCTATTAAGTGATCACTCATCCATTGACTGCTTGCATCATTTATTCAGTGTTATATTAAACAATGTATTGGAAGATAGATTATCTCATAGCTCCAAGCCTCCTAACAATTTAAATGACAATTACAAAATGGGTGAGACCCCATTTTGGAATGCAAAGGGTGTTTGACTTCCAATTTCCATTCTCTGTAGAACAAGAATAGGCTATTCCTTTGTTGACATACCTAATATACATCACATTTTATGTTCTGCTGATGCTATAAATTCAATACCAATTCTCCAGCTGCATCAGTTATGAGAATAGAGTATATCATGTAACCTCAAATCTCTGCCAGAGGAAGTTTTAAACAAGAATGGATGCTGCTAGAATAATGCTGCTTCCTTTGCTGTGACAACTGGGCATTCATCTCCCTCCCCCTCAGATGATTTCTTCAGCATGTTAGAGAAGTGAGGAATGATTTTTGTCTCATAACCAAGTTAAAATGATGACATGGGCCACATAATACACATGCTCCATTAAAAAAAGAACAAAATAAAAAACTACCAAAACCCAAATCTTTGGCAATTGTTCTCTTGTAACTACTTTATAGTTTCTAAAAGCAGCTATTTTCCAAATGTGCAAGAATGTAAGTCTTGAGAGAAGCAAGGGAGGAAAAACAAAAAAGTATCTGAATAATACCAAAAATAGACTGTTATGTCAATGCATGGCACCCTGTCCAACTTGACTGGAAAACATTCATAAAGGTCAACAGACAGACCTGGAACCATTTACAGACTTTTCTTTCTTTGCTGTTGTTGTTGTTGTTATTATAGCTATGTTTTTTGTTTACTTGTTTGTTTTCTTTTGTTATGTTTCAGTTTGTTCTGTTTTTGTTCTTATCATTGTTGCTGCATGTCTATCTAGATAAGATAGGTGAGATAAACAATCCAAATGAAAAACTACCAGAGGAAAAAACAAATGAATAGGTAAAATACCTAGGATGAGCAAAGACCTGCTTAAAAAGCGGAACAAAGTAAGAGGCCCTTATTCTACCTGACCTAGAAACCACAGAAACCAAACAAGCCTGAGACTGTTACATAGACCAATGGATCAGAACAGAAAATTCAAACATAAATGCTTCAGCCTACAGACAACTACTCTTCCACAAAGGATCTAGAAATATCCCGAGTTGAACAGAGCAACAAAACACCCTCTTTAAAAAATGGTATTGGAAAAAATAAATTTCCATATTCAGAAGAATAAAATAATACACATATTTCTATCCTTGCCCCCCAAATATGTTCAAAATGCATTTTAAAAATCCCCAAACTAAAACTGAATGTAAAATCCAGACCTCTCAAGATCATCAATAAGAAAACTGGGACAAATTTAAGGGCCCCACATAGAATACCAAGTATACTAAAGAAGTATATAGCAGCAGACAAAATAGATAATGGGGGCATATTGAAAATATATCATTTATGGTCAACAAAATACTACCTGAAAAGAGTAAAATGAGAGGACAGATTGGAAAAAAATGTTTTACTTTAAATACATTAGAGAAGGGTCCAATTTCTAAAATCTACAGAACTCTAAAACAGGTAAATAAGCAAATGACAGATTTACTCAAGAAGTGGAAAAAAGACATGGCATAGACACTTCGTGAAAATGAAGTACAAAAGGTAGAAAAACACATTAAAAAATGTTCACCATCACGAGCCATTCAGAAGACTCAAATTGAAACCATAATTTGACCCCATATTACATCTATAGTGGAAGTTCAATTAAAAAAATACAGAGAACAGCACATGCTGAAGAGGTTGTGGAGAGAATGGAAATGTAAACACAGCTGGAAGACTTGTAGGTCAGCACAACCACTAGGAAAAATGAGATGATGATACTTAAAGCAATTGAAATCCCATATGAGCCAGCAATACCACTATTAGGTATATACCTCAAAGAAATAAAAGTCAAAACATGAGTAGATGTAAGAACTCTCATGTTTATAGTTGCACAGTGCACAATAGCCAGAAACTGAAACCAACGCAAATGTCCAACACTGTAAGAATGGATAACGGAACGCTCGATCCATAATGGAATACTACGCATGCTGTAAAAAGCGTGACAAAAGATGAAACATTGCCCTTCATGAAAGGACCTGGGAACCATTATGCTCAGTGAAGATAGTCAATCACAAAGGGTTACACTACAGGGATAAATATCAATTTAAAAATCTTCGTGGTCAGTTCTTAAGCAAGGAGTTAGCAGGTCTGCCTAACATGACTTTATATGTAGTTCCTAAGTGGATATGACAATAGATCGAAATGATAAATCTGAGTTGAACAGTTTAAATCTTGTCAGTTGGTGTCACTTCTGGTGCACACCGGGCCTGCTCTGACTTTAACGTTCTCTGTTCTGTTTTCATAATGGGATTTATCTCTGATCTATTTTGTCACTGAGGGTAAGTCATTTTTAATTTCTGCTATATGTTGTTGTTAATTTCTGCTATATGTACACTGAGTGCAATCATTTAAAAATCAAATCTTCACAAAGCAACAACTTTTTGATTGCAGTTCACATCAGGGTTTCAATTGCATAAACTCCTTTGAACAGGATGTTAAATTCTATGCCACTGGTAAATTATTGATTTTATTAATGCAATCATTGCAACTTCAGAGGGATGACTGCATGTGTTTTTGTTTGTTTCTTTTTTTTTTTTTGCTTTAGGGGGTAAATTTGGTTTTGTTTTAGTTATTATTGCTTATTTTGGTTTTTACGTGTGTATGGTAAAGTGATAATATGACCACTAAAGTTAACCAGATTTATTCATAATCTATAATAAGCAGATGAATACTGGGACCCACTTAGTTCTAGCCTTAATCAGAGAACAATTAATTCTTGAAACATAGCACTACTCAGTTCTCACCCTTATGGACACATCATGAAGTTAAGGGTGCTATGGCAAAGTGTGGTGACGAAAAGAGATGGTGCCAGGCTAACAATTGAAATAGTGTCTGGGATCTTAAATGGTTATATTGAACAAGATGGAACTCCATCTTGAAACACATGAAACTCCATCACACAGATGTTCAGAGACACATGATTCTCCAAAAGACACAATTGTCCTGAATTACATGAATATGCATAAGGTAACTTGTCCGAAACACGTGAAACTCCATGAAACCTTGTCCTAAGAACATGAAAACTCCAGGAGTTATAGTTGTCTTAAGTTTTATGGAAACTTCAAGAGGCATCATTGTCGTGAGACATATGGAACCTCAATGAAGCACCATTGTCTTGAGACACTTAAATATATAATATACACCATTATCCTGAAACACATGAATCTCCATGAGACACCATTGTCCAACAACTGTCTTGAAAAATCGAGAATCTCCATTTGTCACTATTGTTCTGAGACACATGCATCAACAAAGGCCCCATTAATCTGAGAAAAAAGAAACTCCACAGTGCATTTTTATCCTGAAACATGTGCACTTCCAAGAGGTACCATTGTTCTGAGACACAAGGCCCTACAAGATGCACCATTGCTCTGAAACACATGAACCCTCATGAAGCACCAGTGCCTTCAGTCACATGAACCTCTACAATCCACAGTTGTATAGAGGCTCTAAAACCTCCAAAGACACCATTGCCCTCAGACACATGATCCTCCATGAGGCACCAATATTTCGAGACACATGAACCTATGAGATGCACTATTGCTTTGAAAAACGTTAACCTCCACGTGGCACCATTTTTCTGAGTCACATGTACTTAATAGGAGCCACTATTGACCTCAGACACATGAACATTCATGAAAAAATGTTCTTCTGAATCACAGGAGCTTTTCTAAGATAAAGTTTTCCAGAGACACATGAAGCTCCATGACTCACAGTTGTCCTGAGATTTATGAGTCCCCGTGATGCACATTTGTCCTGAGACACATGAATCTCCATTACCCACAGTAGTCCTGTGAAACATCAACCTCTGGGAGAAAGAGTTTTCCCGAGACACAGGAACCTCTTCGAAGCACCATTTGTTTTGAGGCACACGAACTTCCAAGACTCAAGTTTTTTTTGAGACAATTGAAAGTGCATGAGGTACAGTTGTGTGGAGATATATATAGCTCCATGTGGCACCATTGTCCTGATACCTATGAACCTACAAGAATCATGATAGTCATGTGACACATGAACCTACAAAATGCATCATTAGTCTGTAACCCATGAAATCCATGAGGCACCATTGTCCAGAGTCAAATGAACCTCCATGACCCAGTTGTCATGAGACCCAGGAACCTCCACCCCGAGCCATTTTTCTGAGAGTCATGAAGCTCCAACTAGCAATGGTTGTCCTGACACTCATAAAGCCCCAGGTCAAGTTTTCTCTGAGACTCAGGTAGTAGCACAATTCTCTGCTTTCCTAAGGCCCATGCACCTATATGCGACAATGTTGTTCTGAGAGAAATGAATCTTCATGAAGCACAGTTGTATTAAGAAATATGAATCTTTTGGAGGCAACATAGTTCTGAGAAACCAGATCTTCCACAATAGTTTTTCTGAGACACATGAATCTCTTGGAGTCAATATTATTCCGAGACAATGAACTTCCAAGATAAAAGAGTTGTCTTGAGACCCATGGAACTCCATGAGGCAATATTGATCTGAGAGAAATGAAACTGCAGGAAGCACAGTTGTGCTGAGACACATGCATGTCTTTGAGGTAGTGTTGTTCTGAGAGACCTGAACTTACATGATAAAGAATACTCCTGAGACACATGAATGAAGTAACATAGTCCTGAGACACATGAGGGTCAAAGGGGCAAAGTTGTTCTCAGAGACATGAACCTGCAGAATGCCACATTTTCTTGAGACACGTGGACTTGTAAGAGGCAGTAGTTCTGAGAGAAAGAACTCTGCACAAGGCACAGTCATCTTGAAAAACATCAACCTCCAGGATGAACCATTGGCTGAAAAAAACAAACAAACTTCCATTACACACATGGAAATTTCCTGAAGCTTAGTTGCTTTAAGAAACATGAACCTCCATGAGGGAAACATTGTCAGAGACACATGAAGCTCCATGAGGCACCTTGTTCTGAGACACATAAATATGCAGGATGCACTGTTTACTGAGACACATGAACATACTTGAGGAAATGTTGATCTTAGAGAAATGGACCTCCATGAGGCTGAATTGTACGAAGAAGCATCAAATGTCAGGAAGCAGCATTGCCTGAAATGCAAGAATAGCCTTATATACCATATTCCTCAAAAACATGGTGACTCACTGAAGTATAGTTTTCTCAAGAACCATGAACTTCTATGTGGCAATGTTGTTCTGAGACAGTTGAACTTCCACAATACAGACTTTTCCTGATTCACTGAAGTTCCATGAGACAACATTGTTCTCAGACATAGGAACCTATAGGATACACCTTGTCCTCAGACCCACAAATCTACTTGAGACAATGTTGCTTTGAGAGAAAAAGAAACTGCACTAGGGACAGTTCTACTGACAAACATCACTTTCCAGGGGCACCATTGCCCTGAGAGACAAGAACTTCCATGACTCATCATTTTACAGAAACCTGTGGAAACTCCCTGACTTTCAGTTTTCTCATGAAACACGAACCTTCATGAGTGTGACAATCATGTACTTATGCTAATTTTATAATTGAAATGTAGGCCTGTTAATCAGGAGAAAGCCATTGAGTAGCTGATGAGACCTCTGTGTGGGCATGGCTTTCACATGAGACTCCTGGGAAATCTCATGATATTTCCCTCGTGAAGATGAGAAGCTATCTTCCCCAGTTGTTGGGAGTTAGTTTCAGAGATGATTAACCACAGGCAACACAGAATGGCGGTGGCTGGGAGGCTGGAGTAGCCGGTGGAGAGACCACTCAGCTTTGCCCTGATGAAGACAGACCTCTGAAGCTGGAGTGGCATGCTGTTGATGGACCTGAGCCCTGGAAGCGAGGAGCCATGGGGAGACCCCTGCCAGCCCCAGAACTCTGCACCCACTGACCTGTAACTTCCTGAGTTGGAAGCAGACTTTATAGACTGATTGCGGGCATATGGGTTAATATTGGACTTATGACTTTGCACTGGACTGGATTGGGATGCCTTCTTAGTGTCACATTTCTTTTTTATATAAACCCTTTCCTTATACCTATTTGCGTATCTCTGAAATTTTGTTCCTCTAGTCTACCCGGATTAACACAATGAGGTACAATTATCCTGAAATGCATGAGGTTCCATAAAGCTACATTGTTCTGTGACACCTAAACTTCCATGATAAAGAGCTTTCTGAGACAGATGAAGCTCAACGAGACAGCAATGTTCTGAGACACAGGAAGCTGCACGATTCATCTATCCATAGACTCACAAGTGTTAATTATGCAATATTGATATGAGAGAAACAAAAATGCTGGAAGAACAGACATATTGAGACACAGGAAACTCTTTGATGAAACATTGTTCTGAGACACATGCACCTCCGTGTGGTAAAGTGGTACTGGGACACCAGAAGCTCTGTGCAACACAGTGGTGAGACCCAGAAACCTACACAATTCAGTTGTCCTTAGCGCCATGAATCTCCATGATGAAATGTTGATCTGAGAGAAATGAAACCTTGAAGCATGGTTGTGCTGAGACCTAGGCATCTCTATGATAAAACATTGTTCTGAGGCACATGAATCTCCACGTACCAGAGTGGTCTGAAGACATGTGACACTCTATGAGGCAACGCTGTTCTGAGGCACAGGATCCTTCAGGATGCGCAATTGTCTTTAGACCCATGATTTTCCATGAGGCAAAGTTGTTCTGAGAGAAAAGAAAGTGCTGGAGTCACAGTTGTATTGGCAGACATCAAGTTCCAGGAGCACCATTGCCCTTCCACCCAAGAACTGCCATTACTTATCGTTTTATGGAAAACCACCCAAAGTCCCCGAGGTTCCGTTTTCTCAAGAAACATGAACCTCCATGAAGCACAGTTATCCTGAGTCACATAAAGCTCCCGAGGCAATGTTGAACCAAGAGAAATAAAACTGCTCCCTGAACGCACAATTGTACTGCCATATGATCCCTGAGACAAAATTGTTCAGAGACACAGGAAAGGGCACATGGGATCTTTCCTTAGATAATTTCCTTAGACATGAAACTACCCAGAGCACAGCTATACTGAGCACATGACTCTTTGTGACACAACTTGTCCTGAGTCACACGAATCCCACCGGGCAGCATAATTGTGAGCCACGGACATCTGTCGGATTCACTGCTTTCCTTAGACACGTGAACGTCCATGAGGTAATGTTGATGTGAGAAAAATGAGGCTGCTCAAAGCACCATTGTGCTGAGACACATGAAGCTCCTTGCAGCAGTGTTGTTCTGAGAGAAAAGGAATTGTGTCAGGCACAAAAAAAGCTCCATGAGCACTTTTGCCCTGAAATGAAAGAATTTTTATGCCTAACCATTTTACAGAAAACCATAGAAACCCGCTGAAGTTTTGTTTTCTGGAGAAACAGGAACCTCCTAGAAGCACAATTATCATGAAACACATGAAGCTACACGAGGCTAGGTTCTTCTAAGACAACTAAACTTCCACAATACAGAGTTTTCCTGAAACACATGAAGCTTCATGACGCAGCATTTTTGTGACACACAGGAGGCTGTGAGATGTACCTATTTGGGACACATGGATCTGCGTGACAGAATGTTGCTCTCAGGTGCGTGAACCTCCATTTAGCACAATGGTCCTGAGACACAGAAAGTTTCATGATGCATCATTAATCGGAGAGAAATGAATATGCTGTAGGCATTATTGTACTGAAAGATGTGAATTTTGTTGATGCAACATTGTTGTCAGACATATGAACCTCCATGCAGAAGAGTAGTCCTGAGACACATGAAGCTTCCTGAGGCAATGTAGTAATAAGCCACAGCAACCTGCATGATGCACACTAATTTCCTTAAAAGAACGAATCTCTATGATGCAAGGCTGATGTGAGAGAAATAAAACTGCTTGAAGCACTGTTGTCCCGAGACACATGAAGTTGCATGTGGTAACTTTGTCCTGAGAGAAAAAAAAAACTGTACCAGGAAGAGTTGTACTGACAAGTATCAAGCTCCAGGAGCATTAAAGAACATCAATGAATCACCATTTTACAAAACCCCACTGAAATTCAGATTTTTTCAAGAAACATGTGTTGTTGTAAATGAATGGGGATGCAGAGATATGAGAAGCACATGGAATGAATCTAAGTAGAGGACTGCAGGCTTGCTCCAGCATGCAGCCCAGAACTGCATTGTGTCCTTTCCTTTATACATGCTCAAGTTTGGGGATACTTGCCTGGTTGCATTTCCTCAGAATTTTTAAAATTTGATAATAGCATTCTTGGAATAACATTATCTTAAAAAGCACGTGCAGTAAAAACTATAATCGACAAAGCATAGAGCAGAGACCAAAACAAAATCCAGGATAGACATTCTTCATCCAAGATATGTCCTTGATTGTCAAAACACCTGTTTACAGATTATTTGGACCTTGAATGTGTATCCTTGAAGCTTTGATTTGTATCCAAGTTCTTATCATGCTACAATATGAACCTCCATGAGACAAAATTATCCTGTGACACATGAAGCTCTATTAGACACAAGAACCTGCATGAATCAGTTTTCCTTAGACCCATGAGTCTCCATGCTGCAATGTTTATCTGAAAAATATGAACCCACTGCTCAACCCACAGTTCTATGGCGACACATGAATCTCATTGAGGCAACATTGTTCTAAGATGTATGAACCTTCATGCTGCAGGGTTGCCCTGATATACATACAGTTCCATGAGGCAACCTTGTTCTGAGACACGGGAACCTATGGAAATCACCATTTCCCCTTGAATCGTGAATTGCCATGAGGCAATACTGTTCAGAGGGCAAGGAAACACACTGTGCACAAACAACTGCCCTGAGGCACAAGAATGTCAAAAACTCGCTATTTTTTTTGAAAACCCATTGGAATTCCCTAAAGTTCAGTTTTTTGAGAAGCCTAAATCTACACGAGAGATAACAAAATGCATACGGCACAGTTATACTGACAAACATCAAGTTCTAGGAACACCATTGCCCTAAATCATAAGAATTACCATGACTCTTCATGCTGCAGAAACCCATCAACATTTCCTGAAACTTAGTGTTTCTGAGCAATATAAATCTGCATGAGGCAAACTTATGCTGAGGCACATGATGCTCCATGAGGTTATGTTGATCTGAGAGAAATGAAAGTGCTTAAAACACCATTGTACCGAGACACGTGAATCTTTGAAGCAACGTTGTTTGAACATATGAACCTCCATGAGGCACAATTATTTTGAGACACATGAAGTTCTGTGAAGCAATGTTATTCTGAGATACTTAAATTCCACAATAAAGAGTTATCCTCAGACACATGATGTTTCATGGGGCAACAGTATTCTGATACACAGGAAACTGCACAGAATACAATGTTCTTCAGATGCATGAATCTCCACAATGCAATGTTGATGTGAGAAAAATGAAACTGCTCGCTCAAAATACAGTTGTACTGAGACACATAAATCTCTATGAAAGAACATTGCTCTGATGCACATGGACCTCCATGCATAAGAGTGGTCTAGAGACACATGAAGCTCTGAGGCAATGTCGTTCTGAGATACAGAAACATGCCCTATGCACCATTTTCATTAGACCCGTAAATCTTCTAGAGGCAATGTTGTTCTGAGACATTTGAACTTCCACTATAAAGAGCTTTCGTGAGACACATGAAGCTCCATGAGGCAATGTAGTTCTGAGACACAGGGATCTGCATGATGCACTGGCTTTTAAGACCCATGCATCTCCATGAGTTAATGCTGATCTGAGATACACGAACCCCCTGATGGCAGGGTTGTACTGGGACACATTACGCTCCATGAGACAAGGTGGTCCTGAGACACAGGAATCTGCATGAGACACAGGAATCTGCATGATTCACCATTTCTCTTCTAATTGTGAAACTCCTGAGGGCAACGCTGTTCTGAGAGAAAAGAAACTGCACTCAGTGCATTTGTACTGACCATGGCCCTGAGATGCAAAAACTTCTATGACTGATCATTTTACAGAAATCCATAGAAACTCCCTGAAGTTGTTTTCTCAAGGAACATGAACCTTCTAGGAACACAGTGTCCCTGAAAAACATGCAGCTCGATGAGGCTATGTAGTTGTGAGACAGCATGGGAGCCTGCATAGTGCACCTTTTTCCTGAGGCCCATGAACCTTCAGGGGGTAATGTTGTTCTGCCAGTAAAGAAAGTTCAGGGGGCACAGTTGTACTGACAAACATGAAGCTCCAGGAACATCATTGCTTTGTGGTCGAAGAACTGCCGTGACTCATCATGCTACAGAAAATGCTCACAGGTCATACCGTTGTCAGGGGACACATGAATCTTCATGAGGTAATGTTGACCTGAGAGAAATGAACTGCTAGTGGCCCCATTATACCGAGACACATAAAGCTCTGGGAGGCAATGTATTTTCAGAGGCAAGTGAAGTTCCATAATAAACAGCTGTCCTGGGACACACGAAGTTGACTGTGGCAAGGTTGGTCTGAGGTAAAAGAAAAGGCACCGAGCACAGTTGTATGGACAAAAATAAAGCTCCCCAAGCATCACTGCCCTGAGCCCCAAGAACAGCCCCTGACTCATCATTTTACAGAAAGCAATAAAAACTCCCTGAAGTTCAGTTTTCTGGAGAAACCTGGACCTGCATGAAATACAGTTATCAGGAGACACATGAAGCTCCATGAGGCATTGCTGATCTGAGAGAAATGAAACCGTTCCCTCTGAGTACAGGTTTACTGAGACATAAGAAGCTGTCTTAGGTAACTTTGTCCTGAGACACAGGAAACCCCATGCTGCACCAGTTCCCTTTGACTCGTGAATCTCCATGATGCCATGTCGACCTGAGGGAAATGAAGTGGCTGGAAGCACAGGTGTGCTGAACACATGAATCTCTCTGACAGAACCTTGTTCTGAGACATGTGAGCCTCCATGCAGCAGAGTTGTCCAGAGACACATGAAGCTCCATGAGGCATCGTTGCTCTGAGAGAAGAAACTACATGATACACTGTTTTCCATAGATCATGAGATCATATTGATTGGAGAGAAATGAAAGTACTTGTGGCACCGTTGTACTGAGCCACACGAACCGCCATGAGGCAATGTTGTTGTGAGAAACCTAAAGCCCCACAAGGAGTTTTCCTGACACATGAAGCTTCATGAGCCACTGTTGTGAGAGAAAAGAAACTGCACATGGCATTGTTGTACTGACAAACATCGTGCTCCAGGAACACTATTGCCCTTGGTCCCGAGAAGTGACATGACTCATCATTTTAGGGAAACCTGTCCAAACAAACTGAAATTGTTTCCTCCATCAACATGAAATTATGTGAGGGAAGGTTGTTCTGTGATATCCGAACATCCATGATAAGGAATTTCCTGAGACACATGAAGCTCCATTGGACAATGCAGTTGTGAGACAGAGAAACCTGCACAAGTCTACCATTTTTCTTAGAGCCATGAATCTCTATCGAATAATGCTGTTGCGAGAAAAATGGATCAGCTAAATTTACCTTTCTATTGAGCTACATACATTTCTGTGAAGTAATGCAACTTCGAAGCAGAAGAACTTGCACGATTTACTGTTTCCTTATACCCATAACCTTCTCTGGGATCATGTTGATCTGACAGAAAGGAAACTCTTGGAAGTATGGTTATGCTGAGACACATGACACTCTATTAGACAATGCTGATGTGAGACACTTGAACATCCACCATCTGACTTTCCGCAGACTCTTAAAGTTCCATGGGCCAATGGGATTCTGAGAGAAAAAAATTGCATGTGGCACAGTTATACTGATAAACATCGTGCTGAAGAACACTGTCACATGCAGTCCAAAGAAGTGCCACGACTCATCATTTTACGAAAGCACATCCAAGCTCACAGAAGTTCCGCTTTCTCCAGAATCATGAACCTTCATGAGTTAATCTTCTTCTGGGTCACTTGAACTTCTCCAACAAAGAGTTTTATTAAGACACAGGAAGCTCCAGTAGGCAATGCAGATGTGAAGCACAGGAACCTGTAGGATTCACCAGACGTGAATATCTCAAACATAATTCTTAGTATCAGAGAGAATGGAAACAGCTGCAGGCACCTTGGTACTGAAAGACATAACTCTGTGAGGCAATGCTGTTGTGCAGGTCAGGTCCTTGCACAATTCACCATTTATTTTATTTCAGTTTTAAAAATCATTTTATTGGGGGCTTATACAACTCTTATCACAATCCATACATGCATCCATTGCATGTCAAGCACATTTTTACATTTGTCGCCCTCATCATTTTCAAAACATTTGCTTTCTACTTAAGCCCTTGATATCAGCTCCTCATTTTTCTCCTTCCTCCCTGCTCCCACCTCCCTCATGAACCCTTGATAATTTATAAATTATTTTGCCATATATATTTTTTTGTTTTGGGGCATCACTGGCCTCTGGTGGTCATGGGAGCTACCCAGCCTTGCTCTTGGAGTGCTGCTGCTGGATTTGAACCACCAAGCCAATGGGCCTCAGTCCCACACTCAACCACTACGCCACCGGGGCTCAGCCCTATTTTGTCATATTATACACTGTCAGCTGCCTCCCCTCACCCACTTCACTATTATCCACCCCCCAGAAAGCAGATTATATATAGATTCTTATAATCAGTTCCACCTTTCTACCCCATCATCCCTTCACCCTCCCGGTATTGCCACTCTCACCACTGGTCCTGGAGGAATCATCTATCCTGAATTCCGCATGTTTCTGGTTCCTGTCTGTACCATTGCACGTCCGCTGGTCTAGCCAGATTTGTAAGATAGAATTGGGATCATGATAGTAGGAGGGGAAGAAGCATGTAAGAACTAGAGAAAAGTTGCATATTTCATTGTTGCTACACTGTGCCATGACCGGCTCATTTCCTCCCCTCCGCCCTTCTGTAAGGAGATGTCACTTTCCTATAGAAGGGCTGTGGCTGGGTCCCCAATCTGTACTCTCACTCATTTACAATAATATAATTTTTAGTTCTTCGATGCTTAGTCTGTGATCCCTTTGATAACTTGCGGTCACACAGGCTGGTGTGCTTCTTCCTTGTGGGTTTTGTCACTTTTGAGCTAAAGAGTTTTCATGAGAAGCATGAATCTTCACAGGGCAGTGTTGGGCTGAGAGAAAAAACAAACCAGCAAAAAACTGCCCGAGGCATCCTCATACTGAATAAGCAATGTAATGTTCCTGAAGCAATGTTGTCCTAAGAAGGGCCATGACTCATCATTTTACAGAAACCCAGTGAATTCACTGATGTTCAGTTTTCTCCAGAAGCATTAAACTCCATGAGTTAACCTTGTTCTGTGACACTTGAACTTCCATGATAAAGATTTTCCCTAAGACGACTGATGTTTCATTGGGCAATGCAGTTGTGAGGCACAGGGATGAGTGCCATTCGCCAGTCCCCATAGACTTATGCATATCCCAAACTTGATGTTTTTGATCAGACAAAAAGGAAACTGCTGGAGATACCATGGTACTAACAAATCTATCTGTTAGGCAATGACATTTTGCAGCTCAGGAAATTACAGGGTTCACCATTTACTTTATGTTACAGAGTAGTTGATTCAGGAGATCATCAGGTACAATTGAAATTTTAGGAGTCTTTATTACTGGCTGGTGATGGACTACACAATTCCTTCACCAAGGCAATTGGAGACTGTAGTGACTAAACAATGGAGGGAGTTTATATAGGGTTCAATCACAATGGAGCATTTCCCACACATTTAGTTGAAGTAAGCAAGCGGAAACAGAAGCTGAAGCAGTAGTTAGCAAGTGGAAAATATTTTTGTGCACAGGGTCTTATCTTAACTGCAAGAATGTCAGCAATTTTGTTCATTATCACAACAGAAACCAGATGGTCTTCCTGGCTTCTGTGCTTGAGTAAGGGAATATTTTCCACTATCCTTTGCCCTGACCATCTGGGCTCAACAGTGTTTTTTCACTGGACATCTCTGGTGGACTAGAGCTAAATTGTTTTTTTATATAATTTCTGAATGGTTTGCATAAAAGCAACATGTTTCTCCTAGGGCCATATATAGAACCCCCTTGTTTAAAAACAGCAGGTTTAATTCTCATCTGTTTTGTAATACAACATCAATCAGCGAGTTCAGAGAGCACTCTATGTCGTCGACTTGGGTCTCTAGTTCTTGGAGGTCTAGGTCACCTTACTGAGATAAGATTTAATAATTGTGTTGTCCAGTTATTAATGAAGCAATTCCTACTGCCACTGCCACTGTCACTGCCAGACCACCTGGCAAGAGTAGTAAAATGGGGGGCCATTTGTGCTTGACAGTTAATAAGACTTAGGTGTTAGCTCCCTCCTTCTTCTGAGTAAATATACTTGAGAAATGATGTGGACCAAGACACATGAACTTGATTCTAAATTGAGGAGGATAGAATTTCTACATAGTGTGAGTCCAGTGATATACGCAAACTGCGTTCCTTTAGAAGTGACTACAAGAGTTAACTGTGTGGCCCTCTCTGGGAGCACTCAGAAGTTTAAGTTCTGAATACGATTTTTGGTATACAGAGGAATTACAATTATACTTGGAGGATACATAACAAAGCCCTTGTCCCTGTAGGTCCCTGACTGTTAACTTAAGTTCTTTACTGCAGCAACACTTGGGATTTGCCTGTTCTATGGGAAGCTAGGGCATCTGATGGGGTGCTTCACTTTCAGATGCATGTACTCCTATTCCAACATAATGCAGGGAGAAGTATTTACACATAGCAAACAGTCTGCTACTCATGCAGGGCTTATTTGATTAACACAGTTATATTCAGTAGTTAGGGTGTCCAGTAGTGGTCACCAAGGATGGTTAAGGGAGGTGACAGGTGACTTTGGGGGTGTAAGCATGTCTGTTTGTGAACTAGTGGGGTTAAGCATGGTAAAGACCCCCAAATCAGGAGAAAGCTTAGTGTAAAATTTGGGCCAATAGGCTTGGACATACCAGGGCCCACCATTTTTTTCCCAATAATTTTATTGGGGGTTTGTACAGCTCTTATAACATCTAACACATCATTTGTATCAAACATATTTGTACACATGTTGCCATCTTCATTTCCAAATATTTTCTACTTGAGCCCTTGGTATAAGCTTCTCTTTCCCCCTCATTTTTTTAATAAATCATTTTATCAGGGGCTCATACAACTCCCATCATGATCAATACATACATCAATTGTATGCAGACCACATTTGCACCCTTGTTGTCATCATCACTCTCAAAACATCCTCCCTCCATTTAGGCCCCCAGAACCAGCTCCCCATATTTTCTCTCCCCCCCCCCCCACACATCTTCTCTCATGGACCTTTAATAATTTACAAATTGTTATTACACTTTTACATTGTACACTTCACTCACTTCCCTATTTTCGATACCCCATAGAGGAGGTTATATGCAGATCCCTGAAATTGGTTCTTCCTTTCTATTCCACCATCCCTCCACCCTCCCAATATCGCCATTCTCACTGCTGGTCCTGAAGGTGTCATCTATCCTAAACCCCCCATGTTTCCAGCTCGAGTGTATATCCCCCGGTCTATCAGATTTGAAAGCTTTGCCTGGGTTTTTCCTGATACATTAAGGCAGAAGGCCCATGTTTTTCTTGTTTTCCAGGCAGGGTTTTTGGGGTTAAGGGTTTATATTATATTCTGTCCCTAACTGCTTACAATTTAGTCTGGTATGTCTGTGAAGTTTTATGTCTGGATCCAACCCCCTGATTACACTTCCAGGTTCCCTCAAGCCTGGATAACACAACCCCATTCTACACAATGTCATTGTCTCAAACCTTCACAGTGGGGCTCAGTCTTGGCTAGACAAATATAGAGGGACTGTGTGTTAGTGGGCTCTTCAATTTAAGCAGACCTGTACCCGTAAGGGAATGGCAGCTAGCCAAAAGGGGACAGCTTGCATAGGTCATATTGGTGTGTGTGTGTGTGTGTGTGTGTGTGTGTGACCCTTCCACTCTGTAATCAGCTGCCCAGTCTTAATATGGGTGACTGCCCATATACACTGAGTGGGGCAATGATCTGGGAAAGTGGCAGCAGTGGGTATGGTGAAAGCAGCAAGGATTAAAGTTTGCAAAGTTTGACCGTTAGATGGTCTGAGGCTTTCTTCACTTCCCATCACTCCAGTACTTGTTCCTGCACAGCAGGCTTCACCTGAGTGTAATGGATTCATGGTTGGCATTCTGCTACCTTCATGGCTGTGGGTGTGGTCAAAATGATAGGCAATGGTTCAGTCCATCTAAGTGTGAGACTGTCAGAGTTTATTCTTTGGATCTAGATTCAATCACTAAGCTCATGGTTCAGATCATTCTGGATGCAGCTGTCATAGTCCACGCATTCTGTACCAGATGATTTCTCTTCTGTCACATGGACTGAACTGTCTGTAGCGACTTAAGAAAAGTTTGATTGTTTATGTCTTACAATTGCCTAAGTAAGGAAGGAGGTTAACTGAGGATTCTTTCAAAAGGAGACAGCCCCAAAACATAAGGGGTACATCGAGCTCTTAATAAGGCAAAAGGTAGGAGATTCACCAAATTTTTGCCAGTTTCTATTTTAAACTTAGTTAACGTTTAAAAATTTAAGTTTCTATTCATTCTTTCTAACTGTCCTGAACTCTGAGGCCAATATGCACAGTTCAATTTCAGTTTAAAACATAAGATTTCAGCTATTAGTTATTTTGGCAATGAACACCAGGCCATTGTCTGGCCTCAGAACTAAAGGTAAGTCAAATCAGGGGACTATTTCTGAAATTAACCTTTTTGCTACCTAAAAGGAAGTTCAAAATTTTGAAGGGAAACCTTCAGTCCAGTCAGAAAAAAGTGTCCACAAACACTAGCGAGTATTTGTATCGGTATTTTCCAGGTGCTACTTCCACAAGCACAAGTGCCAGAATGCTTGCAAGGGCTTGCTTTAGTTGTCGCAAGGTTTTCTTTTCTATTCAAGTCCATCGCACCTCTGGTTCCTTCCCTCCTGTGGATGCATAGAAAGGTTTCACAGTCGCTGCACAATTGGGAATCCTTAGCGGAAAGTAGTCCACTGCCCCCAAGAACTCATATACCTGCTTTTTGATGGTTGGCTGAGGAATCTGTAGTATGGCTTCAATGCAGTGGTTACAGAGTTCTCACTGTCCCTCTCATAGAACACAATCTAGGTAAGTCACACTAGTGGAGCACAGCTGGGTCTTTTAAACCAACACTTGGGACCCCTGGGAGCAGAGCTCCTGCAACAAGTCTTTGGTGGCTTTTGAGCAATCAACTACAGTTTCTGCTGCCAGCAGGAGGCTCTCCATGTACTGCAAAAACACAGCATTAAGTAAGTGCAATCTGGCATAACTAAGAATGAGTGGGTGCTGGTATCAGTGGGCCAGTGAACTTTAAGTTCTGGCCAGCCACTCTTACAAAGGGTCCGCAATGTTTTGTGGCACACAGAGGCTCTACAGGATGCAACTGATTTCCTGAAATCTTTACAATTGTTAAGGAAGCACTCAAGAGGGTTTTTTTTTTTTTTGACTGGGACAATGATTGCTCCATCATTATTTAAAATAAGAACAAGGCAACAACACTAAAGAATTTTATTTTAAGACCCTAAATTTTCAAAGGTCCCTACCAAACCAGACTTATCAACCAATTTAGCCCTTCAAAAGTTCGGCAGGTACAGTCACCCTTGGCAAGTAAATAAACAAAATATTCAAACCAGTGTAATCAATGTTCAAGTTTAGCTCCTGAAGTTATGGATTAAATGAACAATTAAGACCTGAAAAAAACAAGGAACCAAAACAAATAAAAAAACCAATTTTGGGGGAGTAGTTGCCAATAAACTGGCTAAGAATCCAGTAAAGGGAAGAGTCCAAGGAAGAAAAGATAGTGACAGACAAACTGTAGCCACATATGTATGGACAAGAAGGACAGTCAAAAACACAAACGAGCTGGCTCCAAACAATTTTAACAGTGGTCAAGGAGGAAGTTTCTCCCTTGGTCCTGCCTATGGAAGTGTTGCCATGCCCAGCCTCTTGACAGTAACTGAAAATGATCCCCGAAACAGAAATTAACTCACTGGTGCAGCTATCCAGATAATTTTGAATGATTCACTTTTGCAGTTTGTTCAAAGTATCTATATTCAGTCTCTAGGTTCACTCTACAGTACCTGGGACCCAGGAATATCTCTTGAAGGTCTTCTACTAGATTTCAAAGAGTTGAGACTGGCTAAGAGAGTCCTGGTAGTCTCCTGGGACATTCAAGGGATCTTCGAATCACAGATAAGTTCCCAAATGTAATGGCATCGAGTCAGAAAAATACCAGATTCAATGAAAATTTTAGGGGTCTTTATTAGCAGCTGGTCATGTACCTCACAACTTCTTCTGAAACAACTGGAGATCACCCCAACCAAACAACAGAGAGAGCTTATATAAGTTTCAACCACAATGGGGAATTTTCGATACATTTGGCTGAAACAAGAAAGCAGGAAACAGGAGCAGAAATGGCAGTTAGCAAGCAGAAAATATATTTGTGCACAAGGGTCTTAACTGCAAGAATGTCAGCAATATTGATCCTTATCGCAATGGAAACCAGATAATGGGCTTCCTCTTTTCTCTGCTTGAGTAAGGGAATATTTTCCATTAGCCTCTGGACTAGGCAGTATTTGTCCAATGGACTTTGCCTGGCCATTTCATTTAGAACCAAGAATCTCCAGAGGTAAATATTGAGCTAGGAGAGGTGAAACCACTGGAGGCTTCATTGAGCAGAAGCACACCAACTACCATGAGGCAAGATTGCTGTGAATCACCTGGAATTCCACAACAAAGAGTTTTCATGAGACTCTTGAATCTTCAAGGGGGGTTATGTGCTTCAAGAAGAAATTTCTCAGAGTTTTCCTAAGACACTTGAAGCTCCATCCAGCAATGCGTTAGTGAGGCACTACATACTGCTGGATTCACTGTTCCCCTTGTACCTATTAGTTTCCAAGACTTAATGATTGCTGATTGGAGAGAAAAGAAACTGTTGGAGGCACCATTGTACTGACTGCAATAACTCTTCATGAGGCAAAGCCATTGTGTAGCACAGGCACCAGGGCAATTCACCATTTTCATTAGACCCAAGATTCTCCAGGGGTAAATATTGAGCTGAGAGATGTGAAAATGCTGGACACACTATTGGACAATGGCATGAGAACCTCCCTGGGGCAACATTGTTATGAATCACCTGAACTTCCAGGAGAGTGGTTCTTAAACTTTCTAATGCTACAACCCTTTATTACAGTTCCTCATGTTGGGGTGATGTGGCAGTCATGTGCTCATGTTAATTTTATGATAGAAATGTAGAGGTGGAGTCTAGCCTGTTAATCTGGAGATAGCCATTGAGTAGCCAATGATGCCTCTATGTGAGCATGGCTTTCTCCTGAGACTTCTGGGAAATCTCGTGATATTTCCCTGGTGAAGATGAGAAGCTATCTCCCCCAGTTGTTGGGAGTTAGTCTCTGAGATAATGAATCATGGACAAGAAAAGATGGCAGCATCCAAGAAGCTAGAGGAGCCGGAGGAGAAGCCACCCGACTTTGCCCTGATGGAGCCAGACCTCTGAAGCTGGGGCAGCCACATGGAGACCTATGCCAGAGATAAGTTGCTTCTGCCACCCCTGGATGCTGTTGATGGACCCTGAGCCCTGGAAGTGAGGAAACATGTGGAGACCCCTGCCAGCACCGAGATTCTGCACCCACTGACCTGTGATTTCATGATTTGGAATGAGACTTTATAGACTGATTTTGGGCATATGGGTTAATATTGGACTTATGACTTTGAACTGGACTGGGCTGAAATGCTTTCTCAGTGTTCCTTTCTTTTCGTATATAACCCTTTCTTTATATTTATATGCATGTCTATGGATCTGTTTCTCTAGTCTACCCGGACTTACACATTATGGTAACCAGGACTAACACAGGTGATGCCAAAAAATATATTTGTTTTCATTGCGATTTCATAACTAATTTTGCTACTGTTATGAATCATAATGTAAATATCTGATATGTAGGATGCATTTTCACTGTTACAAGTTGAGCATAATTAAAGCATAGTGATTCATCACAAACAATATGTAATAATATATGGTGAAATATTTATTTATAATTACAAATAAACAAAATTTTGTGATAGATAGCATGGGTAACTGTCTTCATGCCAGGTAGTAGTATATCAGCATATCTACAAGTGAGTGAAACTGAGCAGTATCTAAGTTCCTAAGACCTTGGGAAATATGTGTTCCCCTATGACCTCTGTGAAAGGGTCATTTGACCTCTAAAGGGGTTGAGAACCTCTCTTATAGGACAAAGGGTTTTCATCAGATACATGAATCTTCATGGTCAGTGTTGTGCTGACAGAAAGAAAACTGTCTGAGGCACCCTTACAATAAGCAACTAGAAGCAATAACCTTGGGTATACTAAGGGTCATGACTCATGATTTTACGGAAAACCAGCAAAACTCACTGAAGTTCAATTTTGTCCAGAATCAGGAACCTCCATGAATTAACACTGTTCTGAGATACCTGAACTTCCATGAGAAAGAGTATTCCTAAGACATATGAAGCCCCATTGGGCAATGATTTCCCATATTACCTATGAATCCCCCAAACATAATGTTTGTTGATCAGAGAGAAAGGACACTGCAGGAGACACCCTTGCAATGACAGACAACACTCCCTGAGTTAACGCCATTATGTAGAACAAGCAACTGTACGATTCACCCATTTGCCTTAGACCCAAGAATCCCCAGGAGGTAAGTGTTGAGTGGAGAGAAATGAAATAGACACATGAATCTCCAGATATAATGTTTGCTCATGTGAAAGAAAGAAAATGGCTAGAGCACCATTGCACAGAGGCACGTGAAGCTGCATGTGGCAGCGTTGTGAAACACACGAGTTTTCACACAAACATTTTCATCAGAATCATGAATATTTATGGGGCCATGTTGTTCTGAGAGAAAAGAATTTGCCCAGGGCAAACTTATACTGAGCATCCTGAAACTCAAGGAGGGAGCACTGTTGCCCTCAGAACCAAGGAGTGCCACGACTCATCATTTTTTAGAAGTCAGGGAAACTCACTGAAGTTCCCATTGCCAGAATCAGGAAACTCCAGTAATTCATGTTCTACACTTCCACGATCAAGAGTTTTCATGAGACTGCTGAAGCTCCATGGGATGATAATCTGAGAGAAAAGAAACTGCACATGGCAGAGTTCTACCAACACATCATGCCCCAAGAGCACATTTGCTCTCAGACCCCAAAGTCCTGTGACTCATCACTTTACAGAAACCCACCAAATTCACTGAAGTTCATTTTTCTCCAGAAAAGTAAACTTCCATGAGGCAACTTTGTTCTGAGGTTCATGAATGTCCTTGATAGTTTCTTAAGATACGTGAGACTCCATTCGGCAATGTAGCTGTGAGTCACAGGAACAAACATACATCACCATTGTCTTTAGACCCATGGATCTTGACGACTTCTTATCCATCTGAGCAAAACGAAATTGCTTGATTACCATTGTACTAAGCAACAAAAAGATCTGTGAGGGAATGCAGCTATACAATACAAGAACCTGAATGATTCACTGTTTTCCTTTGTTCCCTGAGTTTTCATGAGATAAAGTTGATCTGAGTAAAGAAAGCTACTGGAAGCACCAGTGTATTGAGACACACAGAGCTCTGTGAATTTCCACGAGATTATGCTAACCTGAGAGAAATGAAACTAATGAAAGCACCACTGAACTGAGATTAATGAAGCACCCTCTTGCAATGTAGTTATGAGAAGCCTCAACTTCCTCAAGAAGGAGTTTTCATAAGACCCATTAAGCTTCGTGAATCACTGTTGCTATGAGAGAAAAGAAATTGAAGGTGATACAGTTGTACTGACAGACATCATGCTCCAAGAACACTGTTGCCCTAGTCTCAAAGAGTACCATAATTCATCATTTTATGGAAATCTATTCAAACTCACTGAAGTTCAGTTTTCACCATCAATATGGACTTCTAGGTGACAACACTCTTCTGAGACACAAGAACATCCATGGTAAAGAGTTTGCTGAAACACATGAAGTTCCATTGAAAAATGTAATTGTGAAATACTAGAAACTGAAAAATTCAGAGTCCTTACATCCTGAATCTCCAAAATATAATGGAGATCTAGAGAAATGAAACTTCTTGATGGACTATTGTACTCAGAAACATAGCTCCATGAGGCATGCATTCGTGAACCACAGGAACCTGCTCAGTGAACTGTTTCATGACACCCATGAATCTCTATGGGATCATCTTGATCTGAAAGAAATGAAGCTGATGGAACCACTATTGTACTGAGACAATGATGCACCATGAGGCAATGCTATTTTGAGAAACCTCAACTTCCATGTTAAGGAGTTTTCATGAGACTCCTGAAGCTTCATGATCCAATGCTGTTGTGAGAAAACAGAAATGGCATATGACACAATTGTGCTGACAAGCATCAAGCTCCAAGACCACTGCTGACCTTCATTCCAAGAAGTGTCATGATGCATCATTTTACAGAAACCCACCAACACTCACTGAATTTCAGTTTTATTCAGAAACATGAACTTCCATGAAGCAACATAGTTTGAGACACCAGAACTTCCATGATAAAGTGTTTCCTCAGACACCTGAACCTCCATTGGGACATTGTGGAACCTACAAAATTCACAATTGTATTTAGACCCATGAATCCTCAAGACTTAATATCCATCTGGGACAAATGAAACTGCTCAATTATGGTTGTACTGAATAACAAAAATCTCTCTGAGGAAATGCAGTTGTGAAACACAGAAATATGTATGATTCATGATTTTCTTAGACTCATGGATCTTAATGAGATAAAGTTGATCTGAGCAAATAAAGTGGCTGGAAACACCATTATATTTAGACTTATGAAGCTCCTTGATGCATGTTATTGTAAGACACCCAAACTTCCATGATAAAAAGTTTTCATGAGCCTCCTGCAACTTCATGGGACAATATTGTTCTCAGAGAAAAGAAACTGCACATAGCACAGTTGTATTGACAGACACCATGCTCCAAAAGCACTGTTGTCTTCAGTCCCAATAAGGGCCTCGACTCAGCATTTTATGAAAACACATCTTAGCAAATTGAACTTTAATTTTCTTCAACAACATGAGCTTCTATGAATCAAGGTCCTTCTGAAACACCCGAATTTCCACGATGAGTTTCCTGAGACACATGAAGCTTCATTGGGTGTTAAAGTTGTGAGACACGGGAACCAACAGGATTCACCTTTGTCTTTATACCCATGAATGTCCAAGATGTAATGTTGATCTGAAAGAAATGAAAGTTCTCAAAGGAGAGTTGTACTGAATAACATAAATGTCCCTGAGGCAATGCAATTGTGAAACAGAGAAACATACATGATTCACTATTTCCTTAGGCAGATGAATTTCTGTGAGATAGTTGATCCAAGAGAAATAAAACTGCTAGAAACACCATTGTTCTGAGACACATGAAGCTCCATGAGGCAACGTTATTGTGAGACACCTGAACCTTCTCCATAAAATGTTCTCATGGACCTCGGGATATTCCATGTGGCAATATTTTTCTGGGAGAAGATCAAAGCTGCACCACTGTACTGAGACACATGAAACTCCATGAGACAGATTGTTGTGAGACTCAAATTCCACCATCAGGAATTTTCATGAGATTTTTGGAGTCTCACGGGGCGATGTTGTTTTAAGAGAAAAGTAACTGTGCGAGGCACAGTTTTGCTGACAAATAGCATTCTCCAAGAGCACTGTTGCCCTCAGTCTGATGCTGTTCTATGACTCATCCTTTTACAGAAACCCATTGAAACTCACTGAAGTTCAGTTTCTGGAGAAACATAAAACTCCATGAGGCAATGCTTGTCTGAGACACCCGAACTTCCACAATAAAGAGTTTTCCTAAGACACAAGAAGTTCCATTGGGAAATGTAGATGTGAAACACTGAAACATGCAATATTTACTGTTTTCTTTGGGCCCATGAATCTCCAAGGAATGAGGTTGACCTGAGAGAAATGAAACTGATGGAAGCAGCATTGCACTGAGACACATGAAGTGCTATGAGGCACTGTTGCTGGGAAACCGGAAATTCCACCATTAGGTTTCATGAGACTTATGAAGCTTCATTCACCACTGTTGCAAAAGAAATGAAACTGCCAATGGCACAGTTATTTTGAACAATATCACGATCCAGGAACACAGCTATCCTCAGGCACAAGAAGGGCTATAATGCATCATTTTATGGAAACAATTCCAAATGTACTGAAGTTTAGTTTTCTCTATTTGCATGAACTTCCAAGAGGCAACATTCTTCTGATACACAAGAACTTCGACAATATAGAGTTTGCTGAGACGCGTGAAGCTCCATTAGGCAATGTAATTGTGAAATACAGGAAACCTCACAATTCACCATTTTCCTTAGGCTGGTGGGTGTCCAAGACATAATGTTGATCTTGAGAGAATTGAAACTTCTTAATGCACCATTGTACTGAAAAACATAACTCAAGGAGACGCTGCAGTGGTGAAGTACATGCACATTTCACTACATCCTTAGTCCCCTGAATTGCCATGATATAAAGTTGATCTGAGATGAATGAAATGTCTTGAAAGACCTTTTTCTGAAACATATGAAGCTCCATTAAACAATGTTGTTGTGACACACTTGAACCTACACCAAAAAGAGTTTTCATGAGACCTGGGAAGTTTGATGTAGCAATGTTATTATGAGAGAAGAAAAACTGGCAGTACCATTACACTGAGACACATCAAGCTCCAAGTCATAACATTGTTGTGAGACACGTGAATTTCCATTATAAAGAGCTCTCATGATACTCCAGGAGTTCCATGGGGCTATATGTTTTTAAGAGAAAAGAAACTGCATGAGGCACAGTTGTGCTACAAATAGCATGTTCCAAGAGCACTGTTACCCTTGGACAGAAGCTGTGCCATGATTCATCCTTTTATGGAAACCCATCAAAAACTCACTGAAGTTCATTAGTCTCCAGAACATGAACCACGAGGCAAAGTTTGTCTGAGGCACCTGAACTTCCATGATAGAGCGTTTACCCAAGACACATGAAGTACCTTTAGACAATGTAGTCTTGAAACACAGGCACCTGCAAGATTTACTGTTTTCCTTAGAGCCAGGGGTCTCCAAGACATAATGTGGATCTGAGAGAAATGAAGCTTCTTGATGTACCATTGTAGTGAGAAACATAACTCAGTAAATAACTGAGACAATGAAGTTGTGAAGCACAGGACCCTGCTCAATTCACGGAATCCTTGCATGCATCAATCTCCATGAAATAATCTTGAACTGAGAGAAATGAAACTGCTGGAAACACTAATGTACTGAGACGTGAACCTCCATGAGGTAGCATTGTTGTAGAAACCTCAATTTCCCTGATAGGGACTTTTTGTAAGACCCACAGAGCTCCATGATGGAATGTGGTTGTGAGAGAAAAGATTGCATGAGGCACAGTTGGACTGACAAACACCGTGCCCCAGAAATGCAGTTGTCCTCAGTTCCAAGAAGTTCTATGACCCATCATTTTATGGAAACCAATCCAAACTAACTGATGTTCAGTTTCCTCCAGAAACTTCAACTTCCATGAGACCACTTTTTTCTGAAATTGCTGATCATCCATAATAGCATTTCTTGAGATACATGAAGCTGCATTGGACAATTAAGTGCTGAGACACAGAAATTACACAATTCACCATTTTTTTAGACTACTGAATCTCCAAGAAATAATGTTGATCGGAGAGAAATTAAATGTCTCTAAGTACTCTTCTCGTGACAAACAACAATGTAATTGAAATAAGGTGGGTGAAGCACAGAAAGCTGCACAATTTGCTGTTTCCTTAGACCAGCGTGCTCACACTTTTTCAGCATATGTGCTACTTATAAGGTGATTAAGTAAAAATGATCTACCAACTACAAAATGCCAAATATTTATGTATTTTATTTATTTACTTATGACATTTATTCATTAATACATTGATAATTCTTAATATGTACAATGTATGTTTTTATGTCTTGCATAACTGCATGAGACCATATTGCACAACACAACAAATTAACTGTGTACATTTTTTGTCATTACCTGAGTTGATTCTGATGACTTGCACTGAATGGTGAGCCAGGAATGCACAGCATGGACAGTAGCTGCCGACAACCACCCTCAAGTACACTTCCAAATGATCATCAGTCATGGCGGAAAGGTACACTGACTTCATGATCTTTATATGGTAAATGGCTGACTCACATCAATAGGTAGAGCCGAATAATGCAGTCAAGGAGGTAGGACATTTTTTCATATTTTGGTATTTTCTCTCAGCGAGTAAGTTCCAGAGCTGTTCATGCGCTCAGGACTTCAGTTTTCATGAGATTCAGAAGGCTTCTGGGGCAATGTTGTCTAGGAGAAAAGAAACTTCAGGTGCACTGATAAACACCATGCTCCAAGAGCACCGTTGCTTTCAGTCCCAAGAAGTGCTGTGACCCATCGTTTTACAGAAACCCATCCTAACAAACTGAAGTTGAGTTTTTCTCCATCATCATGAACTTCCATGAGGCAAAGTCATTCTGAGACCTCTGAACTTCCATGCTAAAGAGTTTCCTGAGAAACAAATCGCTTCATTGGCCAATATAGTTGTGAGACATAGGAATCAACAGAATTCATCTTTGTCAGATACATCACTATAATTTTTTTCTTAACTGTGTTAGATAGTTTTAAAGTTTTAAAAAAGCATGGGAGTATTTCTCTGCTCTGAAAAATTTAACAATAAAAGTTCCAAAAGGACACTTACTTTTTACAATCCTGTAAACATGGGCATTACCCAAGATACCTGCTTTAAAAAGATACTGATTCATTATCAATTTTGATTTTTCAGCAGTCAGACATCAGGGCTTACATTTCACCTCCTCTGTCTCGCGGAGCTCTGTGGTTAGTGTGCACCAACAGTGAACTCTGTCTGCAATCTTCTTTCCTTAGTCTCTTTAATGTCCACCAAATGACCAGGTGGGAACATGCAAATAAGGTGTAGACGACTCTACCGAAGACACTGGCCAGTTTTGAATTTCTACTTGGCTTAACAAAAGGACGATCTGAGACTCTCATAATCACTGAGAATGTAGAACCACAAGCAGAGCTTACCCAAGAAGATCCTTGTGCAGAAATTACAAGGGGGCAGCAGCAGCATGACACAGAGCAGGGGTACTCTATCTTCCTAAATATGTAGAGCTAAATGCCTTTGGACAGAAAATCGGTTTCCAGAATAGGGTGATATTTAAGACTGGTACTTTGAAGAAGTCAAATAAATAAATACATGTGCATACATAGAGAGGTTTATACAAAGGGCATGGTTTAGAGTTGTAGTAGTAGATTTTGTTCCAAGTCCTTGGGTCAGATGTTAGACTGGAAGATTCTCTTGAATTGCAGAGCTGTGAGGTCTGGTAAACACACAATTGGCACTTCAGCCAAAAAACTCCTTGCTGCAGGGACAAATTAATACCATGTTGGCAGTGAAGGTGCCACACAGCTTATATCTGTCGAGACTGGCAGTCAATATAGTAGACTGTTGGCTCCAGCTCTAAGAAAAGGAGGTAAGATGATGACCTAGATACAGAATCCAGATACAACAAAAAGCAAGGAAGTTTCCCAGAGTTTCTACTTATATTGTAATCAGACCACATTCCTAAGAAAACTTCATTAAATTGATTGACTACTTAAAGCAGATCTCATAATAAAAGTTATTGCATTGTGTTAGATCTCATTATGGGAGACAACTACATTCTAACAGTCAAAGCACTGAAAATCCTGACATAGTCTAATTTACATAAACTATCACAGACGTCCTTTTGGCATTTTTTAGTACAAAATGAGCTTTGTAACACTTAATGACAGTCAGAAGTCAAGGGCCAGCATGATTTAGGAGAGGGACTATGATCCTATATTATAGCCTGTAAAATTTTTATTATACTTCATAATTATCACATTATTGTAAGTGGATCATATGTGGCCATTGAAAAAGGTAATTGAACCCAGGAGAGAAGTAGTGTGCTACATAGGAGGAATGATGTCAAATCAGTAAATGAAGTTGGAGGTTGGAGGCATGTCTGACCTTTGTCCTGAGGGAATCAGATTTTTGTGTATGGAGTTAGATTCTATTTCCCATGCGTGTAGATGGAGGAGGTCCGATATAACCACCACGTCATCTAGCCAGATAAATCTAGTCTAGAACAATCGTGTAGTCATAGAAATATGTACTTTCATATGTCATAATTCTCCTTCCCAAAACTCTGATTACAGAATTTTTTTAGTTTTAAAAATTTCCTTTGTGTGAACAATTTTAGTAGATTTCAAGAAAGATATTTTGTGCACTTAGCACTTTAAAGAAAATTTGAATGACATTTAAAATTGGTTCTATATGCATAACATTTCCTAGGGACCAAGAAATAAACGAAAGAAGAACTTAAGATCTGTTTTATATATCTCTAAATCCAAATGTATAACCAGCTATATCTTCAGTTTATCTCTAAGATGACATTATTTGGGCTAGCAATTGGAGAAGTCATTTCTTGTACCAAGGGGGTGGAAGTGAGGATAAACCTGCATAGGATCCCTTTCCAACTGCATGTTTTGATTGAGCTACGTGTGCAGACCCAGGGCTGTGGAAACGTCTGCAGGAGCTCCCTTGGTTGGTTGCGATTCTTTTTTAGGCTTTTTGGGCTATGAAGTGGCTCAGGAATCTGAAAAGAAAGAAAAGGACGACACTGGTAGTGAGGAAACGGTGTGCAGACCACATTTGACCTCTTCCTGATACACAAAGGGGCAGGAGAACCCAATTCCTCATCTGCCCAATGTTGAGGTCTATCTAGCAGAAGTCAAACAAGCTTCCACCTTCCAACCTTTTTATCCTGTCCTGATACCCACTGCTCCTCCCACATCACTCTACTTCTTTGTTGGACGTAGTCATTCTTTTGCAATTGCCACACAGAACTCCCAAACAATTGTGGAGTTTATTAGGTAAGTTAACAGGCTATATAAATCAGGATTAAAAACATCCAGGCTACATCCCTTTGTTCTCAGCCATGACAGCAAGCACATCTATTTGTCTCTGGTTCTCGTTCTTTCAGTGACCTTGTAGACCCTTAGTTTCTGAACTCTTGAACCATTTTCACAAAGCTCCTTTAGAGCTCAAAATTGTGCGATGGGCTCAGCTCTCCTCTGTCACTGGGTTGGAAAGCCGGCAATTCTGTCTCATGGTCTCGATACTATGAATTCTGCTGCCTCCGCTGCTGCTGCTACTTTGTACAAGAATCATACAGGACTTTCACTAGAGGCCCTTCTTTCGTGACAGTCACAGGAGTCGCTGCTCCCGTTTCTGGGAGAGGGCCTTTTACAACGTTGAAAGACAAAGCTGCCCCATCTCCTATTTTTATCTAAAATGCCTTATTTTCATGCTCCTACCTTGTTGTTTGCTAGGATGTTGTTTACAAAGAATGTGGATAGAAGAGCTAAACAAAGTATCGTATGTCACCACAGTTAATATAGACAGTGAAGTGCTATCCTTCACAGCAAACAAATTCTGAACACTTCATTAATGTTGATGTAAGAATCGGCAAAAATTCTTATAACTAATAATAGATATTTCCCCTCTATAATCAGAGGCATTTGGATAAGAACAAAGAAATGCAATTCTAAACAATGTATTATTTTGCCAAACACAATTGATGAATGTATGAATTGTGATAAGAGTTGTAAGAGCCCCCAATAAATTGTTGAATAACAAAAGAAAAGTGAGGGGGCTGAGCCCTGGTGGCATAGTGGCTGAGTGCGGGACTGTGGCCCATGGGCTTGGTGGTTCAAATCCAGCAGCGGCTCTCCAGGTGCAAGGCTGGGTAGCTCCCATGACCATTAGAGGGCAGTGATGTCTCCCCCAAAAAAAGAAAAAGAAAAAAGTGTATCTATGAGTGAAAGAGAATTTTTAAGAAAACATTGTCTTCACTTAGAGACAGAGGAGTGAAATTAGAAATAATAAACTGTACACTGAATTTTTGTGCTAATAAATATAGAAAAGAATAGGTTCTAATATGTTCTGATTTAAAAAAAAATGATGGAGTTTCAATTATCCATAATATGGCACTTAAATAGTACCATATATTATGGGAGCCAAATCATCATAAGGTTTTAAATATAGACATGAGGAAAATAATGAATGAATTATAAAATTCCTTTAATCCAAAGGCAGTATCCTCAAGCATACAAGGAGCTGTGTGCTACGTGGGTTAAAAACTCAGATGGTAAATCAATCTGGCATGGATAGGCTGTGGTGCGAGTAGGAGGTGACAAAAAAGTACCATTTGGAGGGCTTGGAACCAAATGGAAGTGCTGAATCATTTAGCCCTATTAAATGGCTCATGCATATGAGCATAAGAAGCTTCTGTCTGTCATGAAAACTGAGATGAAAGAGATTTTTCATTTGTCATGTTAAGCATATTTAGACACAGGAATATCCTTATCTTATAAAATGTGAAAAGCATGAGTAAATTTCATACCCAATTTAGAAAGGCCAAAGGGTAAAAAGTAAAGAAGAGAAGCAGAGAAAATATCGTCTTAAGGCATAACTGAAATTCAGAAAGTTGATAAATTGAATACATTATTTTTCAAAAAAATATATCTCCTTTGAGTGTTTGCACACTGTCCTGCAATTTTTTGGCCCTTCAGTAGATCATTTCAATACCTATCCAAGCATGCTATATTTAGCTAAAAGCAGTTTTCTATGACACTAGACACATCTCCAGGTATTACATTATTTCATTATTCCTTTTATAGCAAAGTGTCTATAAGAGTTGTCTACATTTCTGGACTTCACTTGATTTACTTCCATTCTCTAACTGAATGCAATATTAATCTCTACTGATCTTATCTCACCAAGGTCACACATTGTTTTCTATTGCCAACCCCAGCAGTCATTTCACCTTCTAGTAGCATTTAGCACTCCATAGTTCTTTATTTCTTAAACACTTTTTTTCCTATGTCCTCTGAAATATCCATTGCTCTTGACTTTCCTCTTATGTGATTGGCAGCTTCTTCTTGTTTTACTTTATTAGATGAGTCTCCTATTTCAAATCTATGTATGACAAACCTCATCCTCAGATTTGAATCATCATCTCTCTATGCCACCTCAAGGCTTATATTTCATCTATAATTTAAGAAGTCTCAAATGAAATCTACAAATTGGACATATTAAACCTCATGACGTAAGCTTCTGAAAATCAGTTAAATAGCTAACCAAAACGGAAAACTCACTGCCCGAGTGTCACTAACAGCTCATAACAACCCTATGGGAGAGGGTGGAACTGCACCTGTGACTTCATTCCAAGACTGTAACATTTCTTTTTATTTTTTTAAGCAGCTGACTGTAACATTCTTTTTTTCGTATCCACATTAATGTTTTCTTTATTTTTTATCTTTTTTTTAAATGACTCATTTTATTGGAGGCCCTTACGACTCCCCTCAAAATCCATACCAACATCAATTGTATGCAGGCCACTTTTATACACCCATTGCCATCATCACTCTCAAAACATTCTCCCTCCCTCCAGGCCCCCAGTATCAGCTCCCTATATTACCCTTCCTCCCCCCTTCCCCTTGAACCCTTAGTAATTTACAAATTATTTTTTTCATCCTGTACACTGTACAATGTGTCCCAACACTCACTTCCCTGTTGTCTGTGTCCCAGAGACTAGGCTACGTGAAGATCCCTGAAGTTGGTTCTCCCTTTCTATCCCTCCATCCCTCCACCCTCCTGGTATTACCACTCCCATCACCAGTCTTGAAGGATCATCTATCCTAAGTTTCCCATGTTTCCAACTTCACTGTACATCTCCTGGTCTAGCTGGATTTATGTGGTAGAATTGGGGTCATGATAGTGGGTTGGAGGCAGCATGGGAACTAGAGGGAGGTTGCATATTTCATTGCTCCTACCCTGTATCTTAACTGGCTCATCTCCTCTGCAAGAGGATGTCACCTCGCCTATTGATGGGTTTTGGGTCCCCAATCTGTACTCCCCCTCATTAATAATAATATAATTTTAGCTCATTGAAGCCTGACACTGATCCCTTCACCACCTCATGATCACACAGGCTGGTGTGCTTTCTCCGTAACACTTTTTTATGAGAGTAAAATCCCTGTTTTTCTTCTAGAGATGTAGCCAACAGTCAAAAATACCAACTTAACATGATTAATACAAATTTTGTTAATTTCAATCACCAGTTCTTCAAAAACGAGCTGCCCTCTTTCCCATCTCAAGTGCTATATGCTTATACTAGGCCACTTGGAGATTTTCTTGGCTCTTCGGTTTTCTCTGACACACTGTGTCTAATCCCCTCCAAGTCAAGTGTACAAGAATAGGTTCAGAGTGTCTCAGACTGTAGTACTTCTGTCTTCCTAGCCTATTTCCAAGATTACTGCTCAGATATCACAAATAATAGAGGTCTTACATGTTAGATTACTGTACCTGTGCATTAGCTTCCCTGTAACCTTCCTCTTTCATTTTTTAATTTCTTTCCTTTTTGAAAATGAGGAATAAAAGTAAGGCAACATTTGTAGGCACAAGAACGTATGCTCTAAATATGATTATGTAATTTGGAGATAGCTAAATTTCTGAAGTCATTTCAATATAGGTTTTCAAGACAACAGCTATAAACACATCAGACTTTTTGCCTGATATTCCTCCTCTTAAATCAGCCTGTGTTCTGCTTCCCATTTTGAGGACCCCCCTTACCCCCGCATCTTGGAGCACGTTCTGCTGTTGTCTCTGCCTCCTGTGTTCCTTTTTCTATCTTTCCTTTATACTTGTATTTTTTCTCTTTATTGACAGCACGCAGAATGTGCTCGGCAGATTAAAATGAATTGTCCTTTCTAATAGTTGGTCTTTGATAGTGTTTCAAGAAGATGAGGTTGTAGAAAATGTCTGTGGGGCTGAGCCCCGGTGGCGTAGGGTTTGTGCGCGGGACTGCGGCCCACTGGGACGGACGTTCAATTCCAGCAGTGGGACTGGGCCTCCCTCTCCCACCACCGGAGAGCAGTGATGCCCCCCCAACCCCCCAAAAAATAAAAACCAAAAAAAGAAAAAAGAAAATGTCTGTGGTTATAGTGTCTGCATGAACTATCCTTCTCAGGAGCTAGCTATTAACCTTGGCTCAATATTTGTGTTTGTGTTCTTGGCATACTGGCAAGAAACCACACTCAGTACTAAACAAGCAAACAAATGCTGCCATTAGAAACCACTGCTATCTTTCTGATAGAAACAAGTGTAAGAAGAGTGATCACCCTATTTGCTGTGTGATAAGTAGTCTATAAAACGAAGGCATTTCTAAATAAGATTGCTGGCTTTGATTGATATATTTAATACTTTTGGGATGGTAGGAGGATAGAATTTGTTTTACTCAATTTCAAGTTCTTTATGAATTTCTTGCTCTTTTTCCCTTCTCTTTATGTTTTATGGCAATATATGTAGACATTTCAGCTCCTATAGACACAGTTTAAAGTTTCTTGGTTTGCTCACTGTGAACAGAGGTTCATAAATATACCTCCCTGTGGCAAACCAGCAGAACTTTTATACAAATGAAGATTTTATTTTAATAAACTAACACCATATGTCAAATCAATCTAAATAAAGCTACCACATATTTTACTTTTTATGTAGATAAGTTGATGATAAAAGTTACCTAATCACTTTTATAAAGAGCAAACTCATCATGATCATAAAAGTTCATTCTGTAAGGATATAAATCATTGTGAGGTGTTTTATCTATGCATTTTTTATTCTACTGATAAAGATACATCTTTGACCCTCAAAATTGTAGGCACAAAGTTTTCAAATATTCTAAAAGAGTCATCAATTATATAACCTAAAACCCCATGCATCAAGCTCAACTCACTGACCTTGAGTTACTTCTGACACATAAACCATATAAGATAGGTTATAACTCACCCATTGGGTTTCTGGGGCTTTGGGGGGATCAGAAAACCCTACCTTTCTCTCATAAAGTAGCTGGAGGGTTTGAACTGCTGACTTTGCAGACTTTAGTTACTCCCACTGAGTAACCAATTATGCCACCAGGGCTTCTATTGGGTAATATGCAATTTGATCAAATATATTGGGCTTAAACCAAAACAAAATTACAAAGTCTTTTATAAAAGTATATATGTGTGTGTGTGTGTGTGTGTGTGTGTGTGTATGGCTAGTTTTGATTTTATGTCAAATATTCACTGTGTCATTTTCAAACCAAACACCAACCCATTGTCACTTATTTCCTACTGATTCATTTTGACTATCGGGCAGAATAGGATAGTCTCATACGTCCTTTTCTGTGGAACTTCTGGTTGCAGTGAACCATTTTTCATTTGACCTTTGAGTTAGAACATCGCACCACCATGGATCTGTTTTTTCTTTGCTATAAATCATAAGGCTCTAATTCTCTTTGCAGGAGCAGACAACCTTCTCTTCACCAAAGGACTAGATAGTGGGTTTGATGTCAGTGGTCTGCTGCTCAACTGACTGCATCGCCAGAACTCCATTTCTTCTGTTGCCAATTAAATAATAGCCCATCTTTCAAATTACTACAGCAAGGTGGGGGGTGAGAGAAGGGTGTCACAGAGTTTATTCCATTTATTTGTTAAAGGCACATTCAATGTCAACCTATTTTCAAAAAAACAAACAAAATATATGGAGGTATAATGTGTTTGTGTTGAAATCTTCCTGGTTAATGGCATGAAGCTAGGCACTAATTAGTGCTAAAGAGTTTATATTTATGTCGTGCTGGATAGGTAAATGGTTCAATTAAGTAGTTGTGTTTATTAGGAGCAAAGCAAAAACAAGATTTACTGTAGAAGCATTAATCTAGATCAGTTGTTCTTAACTTCCTTAATGTGACGACCCTTTAATATAGTTCTTCATGCTGTGGTAACCCACAAAACCATAAAACTATTTTCATTGCTACTTCATAACTGCAATTTTTGCTACTGCTATGAATCTGGCAATTCCTCTGAAAGGGTCTTTCATACCCCCAAAGTGTTGTAAGCCCCAGATTGAGAACCGCTGAAGATAGATATGCTTACTGGGAATGCAGTGCCTGAAGCAAAATAAAATAAAAAGCAATATATAATGATTTTGGTTAAACAACCAACTACATTAAAGGATTAACAGCATTCTAACTTCACCCAGTTTCTATTTTTCTATCATCTATTTATTTATCTATTAGGAACAATTTTAAGAATGCTGTATAACCAGGCAATGTGTTTTTCTTTTGTATACCAGGTTTTTATGGGTCCGAATTGACCACATGGCACCTACCAATAACAACATCCATCTATCTATCTATCTATCTATCTATCTATCTATCTATCTATCTATCATCTATCATCAATCTATGATTTATCTATCTATCTCATCTATCTATCATTTACATTATCTTAAATATCACAGTCTCTTGATGAACTTGTGGAAAATATTTCTATCTTATTTGTTTTTCCATGCTCCTTGAAGGTGTCTTGGGCATAAACATTATTACCATTATGCATTTGTCTTTTAAGCCTTCAGGCACTTCTTGAAGAGACGAAGTACATCTTCCTCTACTTACTATGACACAGTGCCTACCGAAGTGAATGTGTGAATTAACTATATTTTATATTTAGAACTCATGTAAGACCTTTGTTAAATAGGTTTTAAAATCTCAAAATAAGTTGCAGCTTTTTATAATGTATGTATAACTCATATTTCAAATAGGTTTTAGGTATAACAACCATCGCTTAATTGCTACTGTTGCATAGTACTTTAGGAAGGTAGAAAATAGAGAGCTGTCGTTGTTGCTGTTGATAGGTGCCTTTGATGCAGTTCTGACTCATAGCAACCCTACATGAAGCAGAGTGAAGTAGGCTCAGTCCCGGGCTGTCTTCACAATTATTCTCATGTTTGAGCTCATCATTGTCAGTCTATAAGATAAGATATAGACTGGCTCTATCTCACAATTCTTATGGGTCTGAGAGGGGCATGGTCTGCAATGTGAAAACTTATTAATAGAGATAAGAATATATGCAGTTGAGGCATGGTGGACTCTGCCGTCTAGACACTCCAGGGTCTCAAACTTTATTAGAAGCATGCTTAAATACCTTTGCAGCATGTAGTCTGAGCCTCATGACAGAATTACACAGTGAGACACAATTCTTTGAAGGTTTACGAAGACTTATTAACACAACAACCAAATAACTGATAAGTTTACAGGTTGTTGCCTTGTGCAATTTTAGGCAGGGGACAGGAGGCGTGCATGCATTTTTCTCAGGCCAGCCACTATATCATAGGCTGCCATCTTTGAGCCGTCAGGATTTTCCCATACGCCATGGAAGATGGTGGTCCTGTCCTGGTTGCCTAAGGAGTAAAAAACTGTACCCCCACATCAATCTATATGATTGAGACTATTCCTCTTTTTCACCCTACCCTCTAGGTTATGAAGCATGATGTCTTTTTTGTTTTGTTTTGTTTTTTGTTTTTTTTTTTTTTGTTTTGGGGCATCACTGCTCTCCTGTGGCGGGAGTAGGAGGCCCAGCCCCACTGCTGGAATTGAACCTCCGTCCCAGTGGGCCGCAGTCCCGCGCACAACCACTACGCCACCGGGGCTCAGCCCCTGAAGCATGATGTCTTTCATCAGATATTGGTCTCTCTCTTGACAACGTGTCAAAAGAATGTGAAAGTAAGTCTTGCCATTTTGTCTATACAGCATTGTGGCTGTACTTCTGTTAAGTTTGATTTATTTATTCTTCTGGAAGCCCATGGAACTTACAATATTCTTCACCAGCACCAGTCATACTTCAGATTTCCTGTGATAGGTAGGCTTATTGTGACAACCTGACCAATAGTAACATGTGATTAATAAGGCCACAGTTTGATTGGAGGGCAGAAAGATAAATGGCTCAGAAAGCCACGCCCCCCCTGCCCCCCTCTGGTGATCAGAACAGTGTGTGGCTGCTAGTGCTCATCTCTCTCTCTCTCTCTCTCTCTCTCTCCCCCCCCTCTCTTGTGTTCAGTTCAGACCAGTGTGCGACTGCTAGTGCTCTGTCTCAACTTGTGAGCTACACTACCTATGGGACTGCCAACCCTTGGATGGGGTCCCTAGAGCTTGAGGTTCCTTCAAGACCTGCTTCACCACGCTGCTGGTTTATACATCACTTGATCTTAGGACTATCAGATCCTGTTGTCTTGCTGACTGTGGGTGACCCACCCTGCTGTTTGCTGCCTGTGGCCGGATTGCCTGTATTGTCTTCCGGAAGATTCAGCTATTTGTTTCCTTGACCTTGGACTCAGTGTCCCTCATGAGTTGAAGGACTTTCAGTGTATTAACTGTTCCATGGAAACAAGTTGAACTGAGCTCTCTGTACTGCTGTGTGCACTAATTAGCTGTTATATTCCTTTGTGTTATATCTATATCTATATCTATCTATCTATCTACCATCTATCTCTACCATTTATCTCTCTACACATAAACATAAGTGTCCTGGTTTTGTTTTACTAGAGAACTCTGTGTAACATATTTCAATATACCCAACTTCCACAGACATATGAGGTGATTGAAACATACCCTGGCTTATCGAAGCACACCATAATTCTCAAAGTATAATCCTTGTTTTGTCAGAAAATTTTAAAAGTCGTATGCAGCATATTTAGTCAATTCAATGGACCCTTTAACCCCTTGGCTGATGTTTTCATAAGAATTAATTGTAGATTAAATCCTTGAAATTTTCAAACTTTCTTGTTTACCATGATGTTAACTAGTGATTCGATTACAAGAACTTTGGATTTATTTACTTTAATTTGTAATTCATATTGAAGGATGTATTCCTTGATCTTTTTCAGCAAGTGCTTTAAATCCTCTTCCCATTCAGCAAACAGTGTAGTGTCACCTGCATATCTTGGGTTATTAATAAACCTTCCTCCAATTTGATCCTACGTGTTTCTTTACAAAATTCAGATTCTTTGATTATTTGCTTGGAATACAAATAAGTAAGCATTATATGACATAAATATTGTGAAAGGATATAACCCTGATGAGCATCTTACTTGATGCGAAGCCATGCACTATTCCTTTGTTTCGTTTGGATTCCACTCTCTTGATTCATGTACAAGCTCCTCATGAGCTAGATAAGATGTTCTGGAATCCCCATTCTCCTCCAGGGTTGTCATAGCTTGCTATGATCCACGGAGTTGAATGCCTTTACATAGTCAAAGCACAAGTAAAGCACACGTAAATATATTTCTAGTATTCTCTGCATTCAACCAAGATCCATATGACAGCAATAATGACAGCACCTGTTACAGGTCCTCTTCTGTATCCAGCATGATTTTTTGGTAACTTCCTTTCAATGTACTGCTGTAATCATTGTTGGGTGATATTTAGCAAAGTTTTACTTACAGGTCACATTTATGATATTACTGTGCAATTTACTCATTCCTTGGAGTCATCTTTCTTGGGACTAGGTACAAAAATGAATTGTTTCTAGTCTGATGAAGTTGAATGAATGGCTCCCTCTAAAACATCTTGGCATACAAAAGCGAATGCTTCCTGTGCTTCTTCAACTCGTTGTAACATTTCAATTATTATTATTGTTGTTAGGTGCCATCAAGTCATTTCCAACCCACAGCAACCCTAAGCACAAGGGAAAGAAACATTGCCTGATGCTAGACCATCTTCACAATTTTTATTCTCGAGCCTGTGATTGTAGACATGGTATCGATCCAGCTTATTCAGGACCTTACCCTCCTTTAACCAGCATGATATCCTTCTCCAGGGACAGGCCTCTCCTGACACAGTGTATCAGACAAAGTCTCACCATGTGGAGACTTGCCTTTAAAGAGTACTCTAACCACACTTCTTCCAAGACAGATTGATTTGTCCTTACAGCAGTCCATGGTTCTTTTGATATTTTTCTTCAATTCCACAATTCAAATGCATATATTCTTTTTCAATCTTCCTTATTCAATGTCCAACTTTCACATGCCTATGAGGCAACTGAAAAGACCATTTCTTGGGTCAGGCATACCTTAGTCCGCAAAGTAATATCGTTATTTCCCATACTCTAAAGAGATCTTGTGCAGCAGATTTACCTAATGCAATATATCGTTTGATCTCTTGATTGCTGTAATGCTTCCATGAGACTTGATTGTGGACACAAGCAAGATGAAATCTTTGCAAACTTCAACCTTTTCTCCACCAGCATGATGTCACCAGGGCTGTGAAGTTTTGGGTAAGTTTACATTGAGTTGTAATACTTATTGAAGGCTGTACTCCTTGATCTTCAACAAGTGCTTCAAATCTTCCTTGCTTTCAAGATTGTGCCTTGTCCTTAGCTAATTCTTTCAGTACCGCTTGAACTTCCTTTTGTAGTACCATGGGTTCTTGATCACATACTACATTTTGAAATGTTTGATGGCAAATAGTTCTTTCTGTTACAGGGACTATGCATTCTTTCCATCCTCTTTTGATGTTTTTAGCATATCTCAATCTGAAAGAAATTAATAATATACAGTCTCAAGTTGAAATATTAAAGGACTCTTCAGATAAAATATTGAAAGATCCAATTGAAAATAGTAGCAATACACAGAGTTAGTGTGCCAAAACGAATTGGTCAACATACTACCATTTTAAGAGGCAGCATATGGTAAAGAACTGATAGCACTAAAAGTCCAAGCTATCCTGATAACTTTAGTCAAAAACAAGGCACTAGAATTAATGGAAAGAAATTGAAATGTTTCAACAAGCAGATTGCCTTAGCTAGATTTAATGTCAGTTGGTACTTGGAAGATAGTGTAGGGATAGACTCCAGTCCATCAATCAAATAGTAGCCTGATTATGTCTTCTTGGGGCATGGCCTTTTTAAAATACAGGCACTAGGGACTTCGATCCCCTTCCCCACACCATTTGACATTCACATTTTTACTAGCTTAAACCATGGGTCTCATTCCAAGGGCAGCTTCATATGGGCTGCAAACTCTAGGAGTTTTTAACACCTGGCCAGATTTCCTCTAACTTTGGATTCATGCAGCTTTGAACCCCCTGGCTTGTGCTCTCCTTGAATTCTGATTCATCTTCATACTTCATCAGTCTGAAGTTATGTGAGCCTGAAGAAGGCTACAGCTGGCATCAAATTCATTGAACTGAGCTATGGCAACTTCTTGATACAATATTTACTCTTGCTATAAAGTTCTTTAAAATGAGATTTTCTTAAAAGGGGAACATTAGGAATTGACTTCAAGGAGCAATTCTTTGTTTGAAGTCAAGGTAGAGGACTTAGAAAAAGTAAGTTCCATCCAGGAATTTGAATATAAAACCATCAGCATCTAAAAATGAACACAATTCAAACTTATGCATTTGAATTTATGAGCAAATTATGAGCTTATGGATGTGCCTAGGTTGCATAAGTCTGTGACCATGAGAGACTCATGCCCTTCCATCTAACTTTTCTAGGACTGAAAGTTAAATGGAGCCTGTGTACAGCCTGGAATGCAAGCTAGCCAATCACTTGGATTTACTTGTTGAGTGGAAATGGAAGAAATGTAACAATGGGGAGATGCTTTGAGTTTGGCCACTGACACCCATGGACTTAAACCATAGGGACTACAGGAGACACAAGAAGAACAGACTGCCCGGTTTGAAGTTTAAAGATATAAGAGAATGTCAGCCAATGCCATAGCTCAGGTTAATGAGACTATGAGAAGGGGCAGTAGCCGGGAACAAAGAAGGCAGAGACATGTGGGGAAGTTCCTAATGTCCTATGATGCCCACTCACCTAGGTAAGACAGCCTAAGACTGACTCAATCAAAACCTGACAACATGTGGGAAATCTTTAACTCAGTGAACATTGCTCGATGACTTGATGGATGACCTGCTATCAGGGGAATATTTTTCCATAGATATTTTAGGACTTTTTTTTGTTTTTAATTTTTTATTTTAGGACTTTTAAATAGCATTTTACCTCACACTACTTCCTTGCCACACAAGCCACTGCTAAACCAGTTGCCAGTGAATCATTTCTGACTGATGGCAATTCATGTGTATATGAATGAAATTGTGATGCCTGTAATTTTTAATGGATCATATTTTAGAAGTAAATCACCAGTCTCTTCTCAGGTGGGTGTGTTTGTTTGACTTTCCAAAGTTTTTATTTACTCTGGAGTATGTTATTTGCACCACTCAAGATCTACAAAAACCCATGGACTTCTTTTATGGATATCAATTCATGGTGATTCTATCTGACAGACTGTAACTTCTCTTTTGGGTTTCTGAGACTGTAAATCTATATGGGAGAAGGCAGTCTGAAATTCCTCTCATGAAATACCTGAGGTTTGACTACCAATAAGGTGTTTAACAGTTTACTGCACAACACCAGCCATTCCTTAGGACCACAAAGGAGATTCTCAAAGCGCATTGATTAGATGTGTTATTTGGGGGTATGTGAGCATGTGTTTTAAGTTAGTGCAAGCATCTAATTCTTTCATTTTCCCTCAGTCTTTTATTTGTGTGTTTTTAAAAAGTGTGTCCATTTGGTTGGTACATCAAGAAAATTAAAGAAAAAAAGTTATTTCTGTATTGCTTGGTGCTTCTCTCTCTAAAAGGCAATGTGTTAGTCAGGATAGGCTAGAGGAATGAATTTCATAGACACGCATATAGATATAAGGAAAAGGTTTATATACAAGAGGAACAGGACATTGAGCTCAGTCAAGTTCAAAGCCATAAGTCCGATTTTAACCCAGATGCCCGAAATCAGTCTATAAAGTCTGCTTCTGACTCACAAAGTCACAGGTCAGTGGGTGCAGAATCCCAGCGCTGGCAAGGGTCTCCACATTGTTCCTTGCTTCCAGGGCTCAGGGTCCATCAACAGCAGAAGTAACTCATCGCTGGTCGAGGTCTCCATGTGGCCGCCTCAGCTTCAGAGTTCTGGCTCCATCAGGGACAAAGCCATGTGTCTCTTTGCCGGCTCCTCCAGCTTCTCAGACGCTGCCATCTTGTTTGTCTGTGATTCACTGTCTCTCAGACTAACTCCCAAACTGGGGAGACAGCTTCTCATCTCCATGAGGGAAATATCGTGAGATTTCCCAGAAGTCTCAGGAGAAAGCCATGCTGGCACAGAGGCCTCATTGGCTACTCAATGGTTATCTCCAGATTAACAGGCTAGACTCCACCCCTACATCGTAATCATAAAATTAACATAAGCAGATGACCGCCACAGGCAATAACATTCAATGAAAGTTTCTTAATGCATTTTCAGATGTTAATAGAAAATGACTGGCTATTCAGTTGTAGCTCAGCAATCAAATAATAGCTAGTAATCTAAACCATCACTCAAGTGCTGACTTCACTGAAGTTCTCTTTTGCCATTTCATTGTTTCCTGAAAAATGGCCTCTTTTAAATTATCATAGCCTTTTGCAAACCAGATTGCCTCATATCGCCTCTGATATTAATCCCTCCTTCTCCTTCTGATTCTGTGCTTCACATTCCTTTGTTGATTGATGATGGTGTGCTTCTTCCATATGGAGTGGTTGACATCTCATGTAGATGGCTGCTTGTTTGGAGAGAAGCCTTTAAGACCTCAGACTCTATTTTGTCTAATAGCTGGGCAACATCTAATTTTTTCACCACATTTTGCTATAGCATTCATCTCCTCTGTGCTCCCTTCCTAGGAGCAAGTATCCAAAAAGAACATGATATAAGAACTAATTGTTCCTCAATTGGAGCTGGGATTAATGCAATCCTAAAGACCAATGCTGGATTTTTGTTTTTTGCTGTTGGTGGTCGTTTTGTTTTTTTTATTATTTATTATTCCTTAGGTGTTAACACAGAGTCATGTCATCACTTCAAGTGAAACTCTACCATTGTATGTTAGACCAGTTGACTAGATAAATCCAGGCAGTCATATGGGTAAGAGAAATCTTTAGATCACAAGGTAATTGTACATTAAGAAAACCTATCCGCCCAATCCAATTTAAGTCCATATGTCCAGCACTAGTTCATAAGTTGACTTCTAGCCCATAAATCCTTTGTCAGACTCATATAGTCTTATACAATGATTCAGAATTCAGGAAGATCACAGGTCAGTGGGTGCAAAGTCTTATAAATTCAATGGAATTGAATGCATTTCTAGGACTTTAGCTGCCATCAGCAAGGCAAACAGGAAAGTGAACGGAGAGAGAGAGAGAGAGAGAGAGAGAGAGAGAGAGAAATTTCTTATTATCCTCCACTACTGAAAACCACATCCAGAGGAAGGTACTATCAAGCTGTGACTTATTTGATAGGCAAAACTTCACACATTCACCCATATCTTCAAGTTGACGTGAAATTATGTAACTACTACCCATTACTTCCATAATCCATTTCGAAACATACTACTTTTCCTGGGTTTCTTTATATCATCTCACATTTACCCCCCCTCCTCTCCTGCCTCCCTCACTTCTCCCCCAAAGTCTTGTTCTACTTGGAGTCCCTGAAGATTCATTGATCCTGGGTTTCATTTACTGCAAAACAGAAAAAAATATATATCACGATTTAAGAGGGTAAACCCCAATGACATAACACTTCTGAGGTACACTATTATATGAATAAACTAAACCCATATGAAACAGAATGGCTCTCACCGGTCTTCTAAAATAATACATATCTTATTACAACATACACAGCATTGACATAGGAAGACCTTGTTTATCCGCCTACTTTCAGCTCAGCAATCATGGTGCAGTTTTTCTCTACCTCCTCAAACACCATGTACTTTCCAGCTAAAGCCTTTACGTTCTAGATGTGTCTAAGGTAGAGTTCAATTCACCCAGCAGAGTTGCTGCGTGGTATCTCATTGGTACAGTCCCTGAAGCATCCTATGCACCTTGAAGTTCTGGGATTCAGTGTCCCACCATATCTCAGGGACTGGCTGTGATCCCCAGGGTGCATTTAGAAGCTTGAGTCAATCCGGTCTATTCAATGCATACTGTCAAAGGCACTCCCTAACTTTGTGCCTCCCCTAGCACTTCCAGTCATTCTTCCCCAGATCTAATAGTTGGTCTTTCCTCTTTCCTACCACCAAATATACCTTGGTGTTTCCCCAAATGTGATTGCTCCTTTCCCCCTCTCCTCTGTTGTTCTTCCCAGCTTTATCCCTCCTCCCTCTGACAGGACTGTCTGTCTGTCTGGTGCTACCTCATCAAACATTTACATTTCACCTTCTTGTCAAACATCCCCCTTTGACCATTTGATGTAAACTGATATGAGGTTCTCGGCCTACAGACCTTCAAAATACTTATCTAGAGTGGATGGTAAATGATTCATTGGCATCAGTCACCCTGTCTACCAGGCTGTCTGATTCCCAGACAATAGACCGGATGCCCTACAAGTCTAAGCTTGTGCCCCTTTTGTTCCTTGTCCCTAAAACAATGGACTCATACAGTATTTGTCCTTTGGGGCTTGACTAGTTTCACTCAACATAATGTCTCACAGTTCCCTCCATGCCTGAGATGGTTCATGGATACATTGTTGTTTTACAGGGATACATAATATTCTGTTGTGTACATATACACCAGAATTTCTTTTTTTTTTTTTTTTGGCATCACTGCCCTCAGGTGGTGGGAGTAGGAGGCCCAGCCTTTCCTCCGTGGAGCTGGAATCGAACCTCCATCCCAGTGGGCTGCAGTCCCGTGCACAACCACTACGCCACCGGGGCTCAGCCCCAGAATTTCTTTATCCTATCATTTACAGATGGGAATTTAGGCTCTTTCCAACTTTTTGATATTATGAATTGTGCTGCAATGAATGTGAGGGAGCAAAAATCAGTTTGTAATCTGCTTATTTCCTTGAGTATGTGACCAATAATGATATTGCTAATCATATAGTATTTCAATTGTCATGTATTTTAGATATCATCATAATGCCTTCCACATTTGCTGAAGTATCTACAAGTCTACTTGTAATGTATAAGTGTTGCAATCTTACCACACTCTCTCGAGCATCTGCTGTTCCATTTCTTAAATTTGGGCTTCAGAAATGGGAGTTAAGCGACATCTCATGAATGTTCTGACTTGCATGTCCTGGAGGCTAGAGAATGGAAGCATTTCTTCATGTGTTTATTAGACATTCAAATGTAGTCTCTTGTTAATTGTCTATCCATGTCTTTTGCCTCAAAAAATCTCAGGAGATTATTCCCTTTTATTTTTTTTGAGACTAGTAAGATATTGTAGATGTTAGTAATCAGTACTTTGTCTGCTGTGCCATTACTATATATCTTTTCCAAGTCTGTGAGCAATCTTTGTCCCGATTTTCACATTAATGATCCTGAAAGCTTTGTGTTTTACCTTCAAGTCTTTGATAAACTGTGAGCTTTTTTAAAAAAAATTCATGGGGCAAGATAGGTCTTCTTTCATTCTAATACAAGTGGATATCCAATTTTTGCCAGAAATTTATTGAAGAGGGCATCTGATTTCTAATAAATGCTTTTGGGGTCTTTATCAAAAATCAGTGTGTATGCAAATGTTTTTATTTCTGGGTTTTCTGTACTGATTCATTGATCCATGTATCTGTCATTATACCAGTACCATGTTGTTTTGGTAACGTTTTCAGGAATTCTTTGCCTATTCTGGCCTTCTTCCTTCTCCATATGAAATTAGTAATCCGTTTTTCCATTTCTTTAAAGATTTATGATGGTATTTGGAATTGAATTCAATCTGTAGATCATGTTGAGTAATATTAACATTTTCACAATATTGAGTCTTCTAATCCAGTAACACAGGATATTATTCTATTTGTAGATCCCTGTGGTAATGTTCTGTAGTCGTCATACAAGATATATATATATATATATATATATATATATATATATATATGTGTGTTTCAGCTTCTGTGTGCTGTTCTGAATGGTACTGCTTCCTTGATATCTTTTTTCATGTTTCCATCAGTGGTATGTGAGAATCCTAATGATTTTATGCTTGCTAATCCTGTATCCTGCTACACCAGTAAACTCAACTAGTGTATCCATTCTATTGTGGCCAAGTTGGGATTCTCAATATATAAAATTATATTGTCTGCAAATAGAAAGTTTCACTTCTTTGCCTACTGTACTCCCTTGATTTCTTGCTGGTTTTTTAAGGTACTAGCTAGGACTTCTAGCACAATATTGAATAAGAGTGGAGATAAGGGTCATGCTTGTTGGGTTCTCTTATTCAATGGAAATGTTTTCAGATTTTCTCCATTGAGCACAATATTTGCAATTGGAATTTCATATATGGTCTTTATTTCAATGAGATTTTCCCCTTCTATTCCGATCTTACTGAGAGTTTTTATTAAGAATGAATGTTGGATGTCATCAAGTGCTATTTCTGTATTGATTGATATAATCATATGGTTCTTTGCATATTTCTTGTTAATCTGGTATATTACATTAATCTTTTTTAACATGCTGAACCATCCCAGCATCCCTAGTAGGAATCCCATCGGCTCATAATGTAATATTGTTATTTTTGCATGTTGTATTCTATGGGCCAAGATTTTGTTGAGAATTTTTGTATCTATGTTCATGATGATATCAGTCTGTGTTTCTCTATATTTGTGAGGCTTTTGCCCTGTTTTTGTATCAAGATTATGCTGGCCTCATAAAATGAGCTTGGAAGTTTGCAGTTCCTTTCTATATTCTGCAAACGTTTGTGTAGGATTAGTGCCAGATTTTCTCTGAATACTTGGTAGAATTTTTCTGTAAAGCCAACTAGACCAGGGCTTTAATTTGGAATTTCTTGATGACCTTATCTATTTCTTTTTCTTTGCTATTATTTTTTCAAAGACTCAGTGTCCATATGCCTTAATTTAAGGAGAAAGTATTTTTTTAGGTATTTTTTATGTCCTCCAAATGATTGCACTTGTTAGCATAGAGCTGTTCATATTACTGCATTATTAATATTTACATTTTGTTAGAGTCTTTTGTAACTTCCTAATTCTTGAAGTGGAATTCTGATCCTTTTTTTTGTAAAATTTTCTAGCTGTTTGTCAATTTCATTAATTCTTTCAAAGAATGAATTTCTTTTTTTGTTCATTTTTTCCATTCTTTTTCTGTTTTCTCATTCATTCCTTTCTGCTCCAATTTTTATGATTTCTTTTCTTTTGCTATTGGATGTTTTATGCTATTGACTCTGCTTTAATTGTTAAAAGTGCTGTGTTAAGGTGATAACCACGATTCTCTTTTTTCATTGGTATATTTATTGTGATGTACAATAACAACTTCTAATAGCTGTATTTCCTGTGACCTTTAGATTTTGATATGTTGTGTTACCATTCTGATTAGTTTCTAGGAGTCTCCTAACTTCCTCTCTTATTTGGGCTATGATCCAATCTTTTTTGAAAAGTGTATTGTTGAGCCTCCACGTTTATATCTATTTTTCTATTTGGTCTTTTGTTGATTTCCAGTTTAATGGGTTTGTTGTCAGAGAAGATGAATTGAATGAATTCCATGTGTTCAAATTTTGTCAAAAGTGCTTCATGTCCCAAGTTGTGATCTATTTCAGAATAAGAGCCATGTGCATTGAAGAAGAATGTATGTATTTTTTGCTGATGGACAGAGAGTTTTATAAATGTCAATGAGGTCAAGTTGATTGTGTTCAGCTGTTATGTCATTTAATTGAATTTCTTTTTGTTCTATCTTTCTTTGGGAGTGGTATATTGAAATCACCTACTGTAATTGTTGATTTATTCACCTCTCTTTTCATCTGAGGTTTTGGTTGCATTTTGAGAATCTATCATTGGGTTCATATACGTTTATTATGGTGTTCTTAGTCTATTAATTCTGTGAACATTATATAATGACCATTCTTGGTTCTCATTATCATGTGTACCTTGAGGTCCATTTTGTCAGAGGTTAACATTACCACCCTTCCTTTTTATTTAATGCATTTTATTTAACCTGGTAGATTTTCCTGCAACCTTTGATTTTCAGAGGGCTTTTGCCTATGAATTTGAGATGTGTTTCTTGAGGACAGAAGATTGATGGACCTTGCTGTCTAATCCATTCTGCTATTCTTTGCCTTTTTGGAGGGACATTCATTCAATTGACATTCAGTGTGATTAAATCTAATTGTAGATTAGTCACTGCCATCTCATGCTATTTGTATTTGATATTCTCTTTCCTCCCATTCAAAGGGTGGTGTATGGGTGTGAGGAATCCTTTCTTGTTTTCATTTCTCCACTCAATCTGTTATATTTTAGGAAATGTTGTCAGTTGGTGGTAGTCTCATATTTGTGTGCTGCAGTTGTTGGTTTTCTGCTCATAAAAAAACTAGATAGTATTTTATGTAGTACTGGGTTTGCTTTTATGAATTCCCTAAATGTTTCATTATGTGTGAATATTTTTCTTTCTCTTTCAACTTTGATGGAAAGATTTGCAGGATAAAGGATTTTTGGATTGCAGCTGTTGTCTCTCAACTTTCAGAATATGTTGCTCCAATTTTTCTTTTTTGCATAGTATCTGTGGAGATATTTGAGTAAATCTAAGAAAAGCAAATAAGCTTATTCTTATTTGTTAACTTTATATATGACTTTTTTTTCTCTCTAGCTGCTCTCACAATTTTCTGCTTTTCATTGAAATTGCATAAATTGAATACTAAATGTCTTGATGTATTGTTTTGAAGGGACTTAATCTAATTGGTGTTCTTTGCTTCCTGAATGGTTATCATCTCTTCCTTTATGATATTGGGGAAAATTTTCTTCCCAGAAATCCCTTACTACCTTAACTGTAGCCTTTTTTGTTTCTTCCTGTACAGATATCTTACCAATTTAAATGTTATTTACTTCATGTATCTCACATGTTTCTCAATCTTTTTTCAGATTATTTTGCCTTTTTGTTTGGTTATTTTATTTGCTGAATTCTGCTTGGTTGTCTTTGAGTTCACTGATTCAGTTTTCCATTTCTCTCACTCTATTTGTAAGGTTTTTAACCTTTTTTTTTTGCATCACCACCCTCTGGTGGCAGTGGGAGGCCCAGCCTTCATCCTGCAGAGTTGCTGCTGGATTTGAGCCACCAGCCCTGTGGGTCGCAGTCCCACACTCAACCACTACATCACCGGAGCTCAGTCCTACCTTGTTTTTGTTTTTGTTTTTTAACTTCATCATAATTTAATTCCTCAACTCATGAGTGTCATTTTTTGTGAAGCTTCTTGTTTTTCTATTTTGTTCATCTGTTTTCAGGATTGATCTCCCAAGCTCCTTAATGCCCTCAACATTATCTCCTTATCCTTTCTGTCTTGCAATTCAATGGCTTTTTCACTTGTATATTCCACGGGGTTTGGATGAAGTTCAGATGTTGGCATTTGTTTCCCTTGATTTTTTGTGGCAGTTGCTAGAAGCTGTTGTCTGCATCACATAGTGACTGATCTATAAGTACTGCTTATGGTTCTGGATTGTGTTTGATGGCTTTTTAGGATAAAGGAGAATCAGATAGATGTTAAAGGTTGTATTGTATACATGCAAGGGTGAGTTTGTCAGATGGATATGAGAAATATAATGTAAATGCTTGGGAGTAATTTCTAGTGGTGGTATATGAAGCCTTCCTGTTAGGTATAGTACATTTTGATGAGTTGGAGAAGCAGGTTGTACAAAATATGGTGCTACTTGATAAATAGTATGGGAGTCTGTGTATTTGGGTTGGTAAACACTGTGTCTTGAGGTGCTGGTGGTTTGGCTAGTTGAGATGTATATTATGTTAGCAGACACTTGTTGACTCTGTATGTTATTTAAGGAGAGTGAAACCCTTATTTTATTGTGTTTTTAATGAGGGCGCATTCATTGTGGATTTCTACACCATGACTCAGCACTATCCATCCCTGGAGTGTGGTTGTGGAACTATTGGGGACTCTCAAGTGACTGAAAGTCTCTGTCTTTATGATCCTGCTGGGAGTGGGCGGAGCTTCATGAGCAGGCACATTGGGAGGGAAACTCCATGGCAAGCTTCTGATGTTCCCAGAGGGGTGTGGGTCCATGATGTACTCTTAGGAGATAATCAGTCTTGAGTTATTACATCATGTTTGTGGGTTGCAAAAATATGGTGAATAGAGTGGGTAGATGTCATCTCTATGTCCTGGTAGGGTTTGGGGAAATCCCATGGACAGGTGAAGTGAAGGTAAAGAATTATACTGAGTTTTTGGAGCAGCCCATTGAAAAAAAACTGTAAGATGAGGTCTGAATCAAGAAACCTAGGATATGAGGATTCTAGGTCTAGCACCTGATTTCATAAGTTTGGCCTCCTCACCTCTTGATTTTACTGGTCTCACAATGAGAGCACTACCCAGGTGGTTTTACATAGGCACCATCTTCCGAGAAGCTCTCTCTTGAATTTTGTATTTTTACTTTCTAACTTCATAGCTTTGTAACCTGAAATATTGATATGCAGCATTTGGTATACATGATTTTAAATTTATTAAGGCTTTTATGGTGTCCTAAATTGTAGTCTGTGCTGGACAGTATTCCCTGTGTCCTGAAAAATAATTTATATTTTTGTAGTTATTGAGTGAGATGTTCTACATATGTCTAAGTGTTCAGCTTAATTCATTGTGATGTTTAAATCCATGTCTTTCTTGAGTTTCTTTCTAATTGTTCTACCCTTCCTTGTGAGTGACATATTGGACTATTGTATTATTATTGTAGAATTGTCTACTTCTTCAATTCATTAAGAGTTTGATTAATGTACTTTCAAAGCTTTTCACTATGGCTAATTTTCCTTGTCCAATTATTCATTTAATCATTATATAATGCCCTTTTGTCTCACATGATGGATTAGCTTCAAATATTTTCCCTCTTTTGATTTTTAGTTCAGCTTCGACTTCAGTCTAATGCATGTTTCTTGTAATTAGTGTATTGTTGGGCCAACTTAAAAAAAAGGAATCAATTCTGCAATTTCTGACTCTTGGCTACTACCTTAATCAATTTATATCCAGTTACATTTTCAATAAGTATAAACTAATTGTTGTCATTTTGTGTGTAGGTGTGTGTGAAATTGTTGGTTTCTGTGTTAGACAGGGTTCTCTAGAGAAACAAAATGAGGACATTAATAATTCTCTCTATATATTTATATATAGAGAAAGATATACAACATAAGAAATAAACAATTAACTAATCTATAAAGCAGTACAAACTACAACAATGAACTCACCAAGATGGCACAAGATCAGTCAGTGTACTGATCTATTATATATCATGTCACTAAATTTTGAAGGTAACTCAATAGCACCTAGCACCAAAAATTCCCCTATGAAATGCCTTTTATTCTGCCCATATTCAACCAGAGAACAGTAAAACCCAAACTAAGCAACATCATCAAGTCCATATTATTAAGAAAAGGCTAATCTGAATTCAGCCCCAAACTATTTTTTCCCAATAGTCCAAGCTTATGTGTAGCACTGCTCTGGTATTTCTTAATGTCTTTTCTGTTGAACCTTTAAAGAAAACTGTTTGGAAACAAAAAATGTCTTATACATGTATGTATATACATCCCTACTGTGTTAGTTCAGGTAGACTAGAGAAACAAATATGTAAACATACATATGTGTTTCAGAGAGAGTTTTATATCAAAGAGTAACTGTATATTAAGAAAACAACCCAGGTTACTCCAGGTCAAGTCCATAAGTCCAATATTAATCCATATGCCCAATACTAGTCCACAAATTCCTCCTTAGACTCACAAAAAACATGCAATGACATTGGATGCGGGAAGCTCACAGGCCAGTGGACGGAACATCTTGGGGATTCAGTGACAGTGTATACATCTCAGCACTAGCAGGGGTCTCCATGTGGATCCTCCAGTTCCCAGCGCTCTGACTGCATCAGCACAGCTCCACTGTTGTCAGTTATGTTTCACAGGGAGTGTGTGTGTGTGTGTGTGTGTGTGTGCTGCTTCTAGTTAGCTATTTATTTTCTTCGAATCTCCAAATGAGGTCATCAAGCTGCAACCTGATTGACAGAGTAAACTCCATCCCTTCACTCTAGTCTCAAATTGACAGCAGGTTATGTAACTACCACACCTACATACAAATGCATACATATAACATAAAAATTTTAGGTAAAACATTTAACAAAAATGTTTCTTTATAGGTATTAAGATACATAATCACAATAATTTTTATCATTATTCAGTAAGAAAATCTCCATGACATCAAAGGTCAAATGGAAAAAAAAGTAGGTTGAAAGTTCACTGATATAAACAAAGCATAGAAGAAACGTTCCATATATACCAAAAATTTTGGGGAATCAGTTGATTGGAGGCTCCTTCATGAAAGCAACTGGGATTACTTTGCTATAGTTTTTTCTCTGCTCATGAAAAACTTGGAATTCAGGCTAAGGAAGCAGAGACCAAGTGGCCTATTTATAAACTTGTATCTCCTGATACTGTAATTCCCTCCCTTCCTATTTTTATGGTGTAGATGCAGGGAATACTTTACAATACATTTTAGCTTATGCTTATGTCATTTCACTGTCTTGACTACGTGCACTTGAGTCAAATTTCAGTTGGAAGTGATCTATAAGAACTGCTGGTTATTCTCCATATCAGCACTTCTCAATCTGTGGGTCAAACCCCTCTGGGAGTCAAACTACCTTTTCACAGGGGTTGTCTAAGACCATTGGAAAACACATTATTTCTGATAGTCTTAGGAACAGAAACACCGCTCCTCTATCCATCTCCAGTGGTTCCACCCACATGCAGATATGCCCACATACAAGTACCTGGCATGAAAACTGCTACCCATGAAAGACAAACTTTCATGTATTTTTAAATAAAAATAAATATTTCACAATATAATTACATATTGTTTTTGTGATTAATCACTATGCTTTGATTATGTTCAATTTGTAACAATGAAAATACATCCTGAATATCAGACATTTACATTATGATTCATAGCAGTAGCAAAATTGCAGCTATGAAGTAGCAACGAAAATAATTTTATGGTTGGGGTTCACCAAAACATGAGGAACTGTATTGAAGGGTCATAGCATGAGGAAGGTTGAGAACCATTGCTCGAAATCCAAGAAAACAATATAGTTCTAGAATTGTTCTAGCCATTATTCTTTTCATTAATATATACAATTTTCCTCTGGCCAATCTTGCTGATTTTATAGACAAATTTTGGATGTAACTCTTTTTCCTGCAGGAGGCATGTTTCTTAGCCATAATGCAGAGATAATAATTGGGTCTTTCTCCATGAGCTAACATGTTTCCCCCCAAATAAGACAGGGTCTCACATTTATTTTCCTCAAGAAGACACCCTACGACTTATTTTCAGGGGATGTATTTTTTTTTAAGCACGGCACAACAATCTACATTTATTCCAGTATAGTTAAATTGTCTTCTTCTGAACCATCATCATAATTCTCCAGACCTCGAATTCCATCCTGAATATATTGTGACTCTGTTTCCTTAGAACTGTTGCCCCCAATCTCTCATGTTGAGCAATAGAGCTCTCATTAAACGGGCAGCTCTTATCCAAGTAACGTGCTTGGAGTGCATTGCACCAACACTGTCAGTGATTTTATCCCATATATTCTTCACCCAAATCATGATCTCTTGCAGACTAGGCTTCACAAAGCTTCCATGCTGATTTCTTTTCATTCTATTTTCAATGTAGTCATTCATTTTCATGTGCAAATGGTCTTTGAATGGTTTGTTTATTGCAATCTCAAGAATCTGCAGATAGGTCACGATGGGGCAGATGAGAAGGTCTGCCCATCTTCGTCACCGCTCTGCCATGAAATGCATGGCTTGTGCAGATATGCTGCGTAGCCTCGCCCATCACTAAGTCTTATTTTTGGGGTAGGGCTTATACTGCTCAAATGCTTAGAAATTCTACTAGGGCTTATTTTATGGATAGATCTTATTTTCGAGGAAACATGGTGGATGCTGTATATCTTTAAAGATAAAGCTAAGAAGAGGATTCATATTCCCAGTGTCCTTTCTCTACACATTAACTTCTCTTTAAGCATATCAAAGAGCACAATACATAATCATCAAATTAACTTCTCTGTACATCCCAAGAGATATCCTTACAATTTCTGAAGTTCAAGGTCCATCTGCATGGATCTAATAATGTTTGAAATTTCATGAAAGTAATTAAAATATCAAATTATTGCCAATAAAAATACAACCATATATATTTAGGTAAATGCAGCAAGGACTCATTGTTTTCAAACACAAAGGTGTTTTCTCACCTAATATACATGTGAATGGTGTTAGAGTCTGAGAGAACAGGGTTGGTAAACAGAAATATAGGGAAAGAAATCATTACAGAATTTTTGACTTTATCATGAATTTAAAGAATAGTTATATTTGAAAGTGAGATGTGTAACTCTGACTTACATAGTATGTTATAAGCTTTCTGAATTATTAGAGATTTCAAATAATCTACATTATAACAAATTAAATTCAACTATTAAACAACATGCTCCTATGTAAATGACAAACATTGCATATCAATATCATTATTTTTAAAATCATAATCATTTGCTCTTGAGAGAAAGCAATAAAAGTATTTTATTTAATAATGTGTTATATTTTACTTATGATGATTATTCACACTCAAATAAATTATTGAATACAATATTTCAGTCTCTTTGAATAACTCAAAGTTCATATTATAATCCATATTTTTGATAGCTGATATACTTTTTACCTTGAGCCCTTCTCTTGGGAATTTTAAGTGGATTGTTCCTTATTAACTGTTCTCTGAAAATTATGCAATCCTCTTTTGGATAAGGCTTTATGGAAATATCCAAAAGGTACAAATGCATAGTATATTAAATGAAGCCTTTTGGCAATGAATAATTCATGTAAAAAAGCAGAACTTCATTTAAACATTCAAAGATTTATTTGTTGCTTCAAAATTGTATTTTTCTTTTCAGTTCAGTGAAGCTAAAAATTATTCCTGAAGCAATTTAGCACCTTTATCCTCTGTTTCTAATTACAGACTGAAGGTCCACATGTCTAAGAGGCTGAAGACCAGAATAACATATCTGTCTGCTTGATCCAATGGATTTGTAGATTTTTATAATATATGTAAGATCCCTCCATAAATGATCTATTACTTTTAAAAAGAGCGATATGTTGATATCATTGAGAATATGCATTGTAGACAATTTTGTAACCTCTAGCTTGCACCACTGGTACCTCTGTGTTACACTATGGTGACTTGTGTGCTTTGGCGATGCTGGAAGCTGTATCACTGGCATTTCAAATGCCAGTAGAGTCACCCAAAGTGAACAGATTTCAGCTGAACTTACAGATTAAGAACAGACTCTAAAGAAGGAATGGATTGTTCACTTCAGAAGAATTAGCCACTGAAAACTTTATGGATAACATCAAAACATTATCAGACATTGAAACCCTCATTAGTAGAAGTAAAATATTGTCAGGAATAGAGCCAGAAGTGGAGCCCTTTGGAGAGAAAGGAATTCAAAATATGACTGAAGAAGAGCCTCCTTCCCAAAGCAGAGTTGGCCATAGCGACGTGGGTGGAATCTAACCAGCAGGTATAAAGCCTTTGGGACTTTCATTTGCTGATGAGGCACCATTTAAAATCATCGTTATCATCATCATAAATAGGTTCAAATATAATTGTAAATTGGAATTCTATGAATTTAAGAAAATTTGAAGTTGTAAAAAATGAAATGGAATACATAAAGATCGACATTCAATCAATACAAATATTATATAAATTTATGCAACCAACCACTAAAGCTAGTGATTCTACCTTTGTTTTCAGTCAGAAAGTGAACAGACATGCAATCAAAATGCATTGATGATTATTGATAATTGGACTGTAAAAGTTGGAAACTGAGAGAATGGAACATTGTTGGAAAATACGGTCCTAGTGTAAAAATGAAGCTGGAGATCATGTTACAATTTTGCACAGCCTGATTTGTTCATCACAGATGGCTTTTTCTTTTTTTTCAAATAGCTTTTTCAAAAATACACATGGATTCTTATGTGTGGAATACACAGAAATCAAATTGATTTCAACTGTGGGAACTGACCAAGGAGAAGATAAATATCAGCAGCTAAAACAAGCCCGATGACTAACTCTGGATCAGATGACCAATTGCTCATATATAAGTTCAAATTGAAACTGAGGAAAATAAAAACAGGTCCATGAGAGCCAACTACAATCTGGAATATTTTTCACATGACCTTCAATAATTTCTCAAGAACATATATCATTCTTTGAAGACAAATAACAGAGGACCTGATGAGCTGTCAAATAAAACCAAGCGCATCATTCATGAAGAGGGCAAAAATCATTAAGCAGTCAGGAAAGGAAACAAAAAAACCAAAGTAGAGGTTAGAAGTGACACTCAATCTTGCTCTTAAAGGTAGAGTTAGTAAAACAAATGATAAATGATAAAGCTAAAGAGTTGAACAAAAAATTCCAAAAGACAGCTCCAGAAAATAAGATAAATGTGTGAAGCCCTCCTAGACTGGGAAAACCAAAAGAGGGGTACAAGTTCAGCCTATCAAACTGAAAGATCTTAATACATTTAAGCCTCAAGTTGAAATACTGAGAGATTCAAATTGCAATATTGAAAGACATAAAACGTTGAAGGATGGAGACAGCATTGGAAAAACTGCACAGAGACACTGTGTATTCCAAGAGGTAGCACAAAAACAAGAACCAATAATGCCCAATGAAGGATTTCAAGCTGTTGCACTGACTAAAAATGTTGGCCAAAAACAACGCTTGAGGAATTGATAGGGTCACTATGGGCTAGAGCTGGCTTCACGGTACCGAACAACCTAAACCAAATAATCCTGAATACTGTCTGGATTCTTCGTGTGGCCATTACAGGAAAATACTAAACCCAGTAGAGAAGAGGAGTGTTAAGGCTAGCATCGCTGCTGTCTGCATAGGATAGAGGAGCAAGGAGGGAGAAGGCTTTGTGGCCGAATAATTATTCATTTTTTTTCTGTGAGAAAACAGACTGCTTGCCCCAGGTTTATACAATTCTCAAGTGTTACTTGGTTACAGAGCCTCACGGGCTGCACTACAGGAGCTCTCCTAAGAACTGGAATGTACTTCAAACTAGCACTGCATTGCACCGGCTCCCAAGGAAACAAATGTGCTTTTCTGCTTAGGAATAGATGGTCTATACAGCAATTCTCAACCTGTGGGTCATGGTCTCTTAGGGGGTCAAAAGACTCTTTTACAAGAGTTGCCAGATTCATAACAGTAACAAAATCGCAGTTATAAACTAGCAACAAAAGTAATTTTGTGGCGAGGGGTCACCACAACGTAAGGAACATAAGGTATTAAAGAGTCACGGCATTCGGAAGGTTAAGAACCACTGATCTAATACAATACCTGATCATTTTAAGCAATTGAATTCTGCGGAAACTTATTTTGTTGTTGTTTTATGTTTTGGGGGGTCATCACTGCCTTCTGGTGGTGGGAATAGGAGGTCCAGCCTTTGCTTCTGTGGAGCTGCTGTTGGAATTGAACTTCCATTCCAGTGGGCTGCAGTCCCACGCACAACCACAACGCCACCGGGGCTCATCCCCAGAAACTTATTTCTTATAGAAAATTAACTAAAGTAATATTGCTTTGATGTTTTCAGCTAGTAGCATCCTAGAGGGGAAAAATTAACATAACCAGCACATCTGACCTCTTCTACTTTCACTGGGGACAAATAAAACTACCATTAGCATTAGTTAAAAGATTATTATTATGAGGCAGGCTTGCATCCTGGAGTAATAGGGAAGCATGGGGAACTTTTATGGATCCTTTCTTATGAATTCTATTACCAGGGCTCTTTTCACAATAATTCTCAACTGAGTTGAATGTTTCATTACAATGACCACACAGAAGTCATAGACAATATTTGCAAGTGTGACATTTACTGAGGATATTAACTGGTTACAACTATGTTCAGAAACAATTCTTCAAACAGGATAGAATCTTCTCAACCTAGCTTGGTCTCTCAGCCACACAACCCCATGACCTCTACTCTGCACAGATAATGTAGAAAAACTTTTTGAGGGCTCCCAATAAATGCACTAAAGGCACACTGTGCCGCTCTAAGTCTCATCGGAAAGGTGATTAGCTCTAGCAGCAGGAGTCAGCAAATTCAGCTTCCCTGATCAAGAGGCCCACTCCTCAAATCAATTTTTGATCCACTCCACAAGTCATCCTCCTTCTTAAGGCGTTCAACTTTACTTAAGCTGTAGACGTGGAAGTCCACAGTTAATGAAGTCTCATACTCTGGCTTTTGGTTCTGTTGCTGTTGTTCTTTTGCCAATCCTATATTGCACCTCTCATATTACAGCTGTGTCCTGGATCAAGGAATTTTAAAGCATGAGAATCTGAGGATCCATAAGACATGCTCGAGTCCTGGGTCTTCTCTCTTTCCTATAATAAGTTACACACTTCTCGATGATTGCAAAATATCCAGTTATCTTGCTTCTGTGATGGCACATTTTAAACCCAGAAAAAAAAAATCAAAACTGACCAATTTTCTCACTAGATTCCCAATTTTTAAAAAATTGTTTTATTGGGGCCTCATGCAATTCTTATCACAATCAATACACACATCTAATGAATGCAAAGCGCATTTGTACATTTGTTACCAGCATCATTCTCAAAACATTTTCTTTGTATTAGCTACACTATTAGCCACTCAATAATCATATCAGGAAGATGGGCACGCAATGATTTGATTTTAAGTTCTTTGATGCCTGATAACTGATCCCTTTGACACTTTGTGGTCACACAGACTGGCATTTTTCTTCCAGGTAGGCTTAGTGGCTTCTGAGCTAGATAGTTGCTTGTTTACTTTCAAGCCTTTAAGGTCCCAGACACTATATGTTTTGATAGTTGGCACCATAAGCTTTCTTCACCACTTTTGCTTATGCATACGTTTGTCTTCAGTGATCGTGTCAGGGATGTGAGCGTCATGGAATGACAATTTAATAGAACAACGTGTTCTTGCACTGAGAAAGTACTTGAGTGGAGGTCCAATGCCCATCTGCTGTCATTATTACTAACCCTATAAGTATGTGCATGTAGATCTATTTGTCCTTCATCATATATGCTTCTATTCACCTATGTACATACCTGTATTTAGACCTCTGTAAATGTCCTTTACCTCCCAGTTCTTTCCTCTATTTCCTTTTACTTTCCTCTTGTCCCCCGATCATGCTCAGCTTCATTTGGGCTTCTCTGTTACATCACTCTTCATCATTCCCTATCAGGCCTCTCACAACCACTTTGTCACTGATTTTTGATCACTTATTTTCTTAACTCTGGGTTGGCCAACATCACCTCCTTCCCCCCACCTCCACATCCTTCATGTCCCCCCTGAACTATCAGTCCCATTGTTTTCTCCTCCAGACTGTCCATCCAGCCTATCTGATCTAGATAGACTTACAGAGATAATGATATGTACAAAAAAACAAGAAGACATTGTAAGCTGAAGAGACCAAAAACAAACAAACCAAAATGATAATAACTACAAAAAAACCCCAATGTCCAGAAAATATATATAAATAAGTAAAAAATAAAAATATTAAGAAGAAAATAAAAACCTGTAAATAGTTCAAGGTCTGTTCATTTACCTCCAGGAGTGTCCCCTGGAAAGTCCAATGGGGTGCCATACCCTGATCCCAAAATATATCTTTAGCACTCCCTTGGGAACTCTATACTCTGCTCCCTGTCTGCTGTACACCCTTAGTGTTTTGCCTTGGTGTGGTGGAGTCAGACAAGGTACAATCCTGACCCTTCTTCTCCATCATTGTCCCCGTAGGGCTGTGGGTTAGTGAGGGGTGCTGTGTTTCATAGTGGGACTGTCCATATCATCTTCTCTATGCAGTGTCTGTTCTGAGTGGGAATATCGCCCTCAAGGATTGGTGGACCAGAATTCACGCCACTCTCTCTTCCTCCACCTTCATTTGTTCTTGTGTGTTCTGGTCAGATATGCACCTTTAGGGCATTCCTCCAAAGCAAACTGCCCTGGGGGCAGAGGCGCCTGTCCATATAGTAGATTCCCAATGTTTTGCAATTAAAATTACCACTGTTAACAATTTCTCATAACTGAATCTTTTCCCCACATTCTTTTACCCAGATCCATTGGGAAAAAGCTGCAGACTCTGGTGGAAAAGGAAGCAATAAATAATTCAATGTGTTGTACATACTTAGCATATTTTTCGGGAATAGATTATTTTTACCACCGTATTTCCTTCCCACCTACCTTGCACAATTATTTTCATAGGTAAGTATAAAATAAAACAAGCCAATTTACATAGAAAAGAGGTACATAGTGGAGTTTTTATTAAACTTAGTATGCATATATTTATATTCATATCAATATCCATAGCCCACTGATGTCTATTTCTTTATCTCTCTATCTTCATAATACATATCTATATTTATACATACATACCCAGTAGATAAAATAATAGGCCATTGGACTAGTACTGTAAAAATATTATTATATAATTTTCAAAACAAAATTTTAAGTACAAGAGTTACATGAAGAAAAGCTTCCAAAAAGCGTGAACACTGACTGGTTAGGATAAATATTTTACACAGTGAGTTTCACAACTGATGTAATTGAAGTTCTGTCACTTTGTCATTCATTTTTAAGCGTCCTGGAACTGCAGTGATTAAGAACTCAGCTCTTAAGCCAAAAGTTGGTGGGTTAAAAATACACAGGAGAAAGATGTGGCAATTTGCTTTTCTAACCTTTACAGAATTGGAAACCCTATAGGAATGCTCTTCTCTATCTTATAGACAGTTTTTCTCTGTCTTATAGGGTCGCTGTAAGTTTAAATAAGCTTAATAGGAAGCAGTTTGTTAGTTTGGGATTTATTTCATAACTCATGTTTTAGAATAGGAATGTGTAGTACCACAGAAATTAGAGGCACAGCATCCCTCTATTTTAATCAACATACAATCGTTGGACGCTTACTGTTAAAAATAATATATGTACAAAGTTTTTTTTTAAAATACAGACCAGTAAGAGACTTTTTCATAAAGTAGATATCACTATTGTTTTAGAATTTTTCAGGGTACAATAAACTTTTTTAAAAGCCCCAATTGAAATCTTTCTTGTTGACTGTTCACAATGGAAAGACATGGGATACCTTAATCAACGAAAGCTTTCTTTACCTATACACTTTGTCAAGCTTGCACTAGGATAAAATTGTTATATACTGGAACCCATTGATGACCCCAACATCACTTTTGATGTTCCACCATAATGGTCGGTTTCATTTGTTTGTTGTTCACAGATAAGTTTGATATTTCTAACCATTAGCACACGCTCCTGCCTCACTGCTGGTTGCACCAAGTAGGTGTTGGCTTGGGGCAATTCTGTGTGAAGTTGCCTAAGAGGTGGTTGCTGCTGCCACCTTCTTGGCTCTCTTTACGCTAATAACATGTTTTGGTGCTTCTCATCCACCTGATGTTAGGAATTGGAAAAGAAAAGACTTTCAGCATTCTTTTGAATTAATAGAGAGAAAGCACACTCATTAAGTGTAATTTTCAAGCCAAAATCAGAGGAATTCAGAAAGCCAAGAATAAGGCTGTATTGGCAACAGTATGCTACAGTCTTTTATGCTTAATTATTTACTTGAGGAATACATGTTCGGCAATCATCCCACTTAATATTACGTGAGTCGGTGTTCACAATAGTATGAAATAGATATTATCCTTTTATTTTGCAAATGAGACCTCTGAACCACAAGGTGTATTTTATCCAAGGTACACTGCTAATAGGCTCCTAAACCAAAATTTAAAACGATGTCACTTCTTAGGTTCTATGTTACTCCTCACAGACACAAATAGTAGTTTCTTCCAAATAATATATATTGACTTATTTGCTGAATTGGGACGGGTTGTATAATTAAGGACAATTTTCTTGAACTTTTTGTAATAATCTATCACTTGGTGCTGAATCTAATGCACTGCTGCCTTTTTCATCTGCTACATAGCCTGTCATTCTATTTATGGACATATTTCTGTTTCTTCTCAGGCTTCTTTTCTGATTTCTGCTCTACGTTGTCTTACCAGCACCCAAAAAATGCAAGATCAGCCCAATTGTTAGCAGGCATTAAGTATAATTATTTAATTTCTATGAAGAGACCAATTGTAAATATTTAGATGACTTTTAAAGTGAAAATCTATTGTATGAGTAAGTAAGTTGCCAGATATCCTTGAGAAGTTAAGAATGTTTTAGTGGGCTGAGCGCTGGTTGCACGGTGGTTGTGTGCGTGACTGCGGCCCACAGGGTTGATGATTCAAATCCAGCAGCAGCTTTTTAGGAGCAAGGCTGGGCTTTCTACTCCCACCAAAGGCAATCATGTGATTAAAAAATAAAAGAATGTTGTAATGGATCATGAACACCCCATGGAAGGTATGTTTCAATTTAATTTTAAATATTTTAAAGATAAATATATACACTAGTGTTTTCAAAAACATCAAATCTGAAACATTTTCATCTCATTTGATAACCTGAGTCCTATTCTCTAATATATAGGATTTGCAAGTCACTTTTGAATCGATTTATGTATTTCTATTTTTTGTTTTTGTCATACACTGAAATAACAAAAAATATTTTAATTCATCCCTTGGAATAAACCTTTGAAAATATTGTGCTAAAGGCTCAGGAAAAAAACTTAAAACCATATCTTTGCCATTGAGTTGATTCCAACTTACAAAGGTGGTCACTATAGGATGGAGTAGACTAGTCTTATGGTTAGCCTATAAGCACTATAATTACCACCACCAAGGCTTCTGGATAAAGGTTCAGGATGAAGTAAATCCCAGTTAATAGGAAGAAAGGGAAGATGTTAAGAAAGTAGTTAAGGAATAGGAAGTAGTTTCATGTTCTTCTATACCAAAAAAGATACATCCACTTAAAAGTTGCCGCTTTGGTATCAAATGCCTACAATACCAAAACAATTAAGATTACAACGCTCTTAGAATTGAAACTAGCTTACAGAGTGACTTAATAAACTTTCTTACACAATGACAAGAAGGAAGAATCAGAATGGCATAATATTTTTCTATGACAAAAATTCTGCTAAGCTTCTGTAAAAATGTATTAAATAAGAATAGTGTAGCTGATAGCTTCATGTATTACCTCTGAATAATTTTTTCAGTGTTTGCAATGAAGATAACCAAAGTATAAGATTGTCAAGATAAACTTAAATGAATCAGATTGTTAGTTTATTGTACTCTCGTGGCTTGTGTGTTGCTGTGCTGCTGGTGGTGCTTGATACCACCTTCAAAGACCAACATGGTCACCTACAGTGGACAGGTTTCAAAGGAGATAGCAGACAAGGATGGGGGAAGTCACAGATCATCTCAAGTGTAAACCACTTATGAATATCAGTGGTACAATGATATAGTGCCTGAAAGATAACAAGGGTGGTGCCTAATGGGGTAGTGTATTATTCTACTGTACATGAGGTTTCTGTAAATTGGAACAAACACAATGACACCTAACAACAATAAAGTCTGATAATGCAAAGGAGAGAGGAAATCAGAAAGTATATGCAAACTATGGAAAAATTCAAGTTCATTGACAAAGTACCCTTTTCCCTTTTCCGTAAAATAAGATAAACTTTGTTTCCAATTTACCTTATGAGTCCATGATATGGATGAGAGCAAAACGTACTTGCAGGATACAAAAGAAGCCACATTGGAAAACACAATATCACTTTTAGTAACTCTTATTGCATATCTTATGTGAAATTGTCTACGTGACCAATATCCATGGATCTGATGCTTATTTACCAAGTTATTTCTTTTTAAAAACAAGTACGGCCTAATAGTACCATGCAAAGGATGCCTCCATTACCTCTATTATTACCTTACTGATAAATACTATTTGTGTCCTTGCCAGGACGTTTGGAAAATTTGTCTTACAAGGAGATTTGTCTACTTATGCTTCCAAGACTGTGTCTAGTCTTTTCTGGATACACTGTCCTTACCTGGAAAGACAATCAGTACTTCAAAATGTCATTTAAATCCCAGTGGATTATAACATAATGGCTATTCCTGAAATTGCACTTTTTATAACTTGGGAAAGTAGCATAGCTTGAAGAAGTGCTGGTCGTGTAGTGGTTAAGTACTCATTTACTAAGGGAAAGGCTGACATATATTTTGGGGAAAAGATATGTCTCTCCCACAAAGATCTCAACCTTGCTTACACTGTGAAGAAGTTTTATTTTGTCCTATAGGCTTGCTATGGGTTAGACTCAACTAAGTTTTTGGTTTTGGTTAACATATGTTAAGAATGCTATGCTTAAAAATTATTTTTTGGTTTTTGGTTAACATATGTTAAGAATGCTATTCTTAAAAATTATTTGCAGTGGCCACATTGAACGCATAGACAATGCACACGATGGATTTTATTAGAGAAGTTGACAGGACAATTCAAAATCAGAAATGACAGATGCTGTTCATTCAGTCAAGAGTTTCTTTTGTAGACACTTTTCTCTGGTCCACCTGCACAGCGCCACTTGACTTTTGTCCTGTTCAGACAATTTTACAAACTGTTTTTAGTGTTTCCATTAAAGTTCCCGAGGACATCTCATTGAAATCTGCCTCAACCTGAAGGCCCCACACGCTAGATCTGTGGGTCACCAAACCCAGCTCCCCTTGTAAGTGCACCTTTCTCACCTGAGTTGCACTGAACAACTTCTTTCGTTTCTGTGAATGCAGAAGGACATGAAAGGACAGAAATTTGAAGAAGGGGAAGAGGTAAAGAAAATAATGAGGGAGGTGCTGCCAGACATGCAAACAGATGGGTTTGAAAAATATTTCCAAGAATGAATCATATATTTGACAAATGTATTAGGTACAATGGAGAGGACTTTGAAGATGATAAAGTTTTGTGTGCTTTTAATTTAAATATGTAGCTTTGAAAAAAATCCATTTTGGGGGGGGGAAGGGTACCCCCTAATATGTTAGTTTTGAAGTAGAGCTGCTACTCTCTACAGAATGGGTAGACAGTAAGATTGTTCAATTTCCTCCAGTGCAGTCTAATTATACAGATGTTCATCAAACGTTTTAATATCTGTGGCAGTCATGTGCTTATGTTAATTTTATAACTGAAATGTAGGGGTGGAGTCTGGCCTGTTAATCTGGAGATAGCCATTGAGTAGCCGATGAGGCCTCTGTGTGGGCATGGCCTTCACCTGAGACTCCTGGGAAATGTCACAATGTTTCCCTCGTGAAGATGAGAAGCTATCCCCCCAGTTGTTGGGAGTTAGTCTGAGAGACAATTAATCACAGACAAGCTGGCAGCATCTGAGAAGCTGGAGGAGCCAGCGGAGAGACCACACAGCTTTGCCCTGATGGAGCCAGACCTCTGAAGCTGGAGCAGCATGCTGTTGAGAGACCCTGAGCCCTGGAAGCAAGGAGTCATGGGGAGGCCCCTGTCGGTGCAGGGACTCTGTTCCCACTGACCTGTGACTTCCTGAGTCAGAAGGAGACTTTATAGACTGATTTCGGGCATATGGGTTAATACCGGACTTGTGACTTTGAGCTGGACTGGGCTGGAATGTTTTCTCCATGTCCCATTCCTTTTATATATAAACCTTTACCTTATACCTATATGCGTGTCTCTGAAATTTGTTCCTCTAGTCTACCCGGACTGACACAATATCAGAGATCAAATATCATGACATCACAATAAACAAAACTCTGCATGTCTTTAAGCAGCTCTTAGTTGGTGAGAAATTATTTTGAAGAATGATTCTTCTTTTCAAGTAGTAGCTCTTTTATGATTTGCAACTTTTATCAGTCATTTGTTTACTTCAAATTATGGTTATATTGTCAAAGAAACAGATACACACGTTTTGATCTTTGATGCGATAATTGAACAGTATGCACAAGAAATCGATGACAGTTTAGGAGTTAGAATTTTCAGTGCAGAAATGATTTATCATTTCTTTGATGCCTTTACAAAATATCGACAAGACTATAAGAAGCAAAATCAGAAGAATTTATGCACGTAGCAGTGTTTCCCTATCAGATGAAAATCCTCCCTCAGTTAATTTTTAATTCTGGAGATCCGAGAGTGATGGGAGTGAGTGTGGAAGCAGGGCCAGTTTATTTTCAAAGGCCATGTAATTCTGCTAAGGCCATAAATGTGTGTGCTAAAAATCACTGAGATCTGTAAAAAGAAAGATAATGATAAGGAGCTCTTGTTAGCGGCTATTGAGTTGGTTTCTGATTTAGAGTGATTACTCTGCAAAAAAAAAAAAAAAAAAAAGGTGTGACTGTGTTGATCTAGGAGCTTTCATTGGCTAACATTTTTAGAAGTATATTTGCCGGCCTTCTCTATAAAGAATAGAAGATTTTAAATATAATTTTGTTTCCTTTTGTTTCATTTGTTTCAAATGAAAATTTGAAAAGTCTCTCTTAATTGACAACACAAAATTATTATGATAATAAGAGTTGTTTTGATTTAGATCCACATTAAAACAGTAGTTTTGACATGGTCCAAGAGCTTACAGAATGCGGTTTTTGAATGTGCCATGATTTGGGTGAGCAGAAAGAATTCTGATGATGCAAGATTAGGCTTATACAATGGAGGGGGTAAGATTTCTCAGCAAAGTTTCTGGAAGACAGCTCTTGCTACCATCTAAAGGTAAGCAGGTGGTTTGCTTTTATACAAGAAAAAAATGCTTAGGTGCCATTTTGCTGGCTTTTAAAAAAAAATCAAAACATTTTTCAGTTTTCTTTAATAAGTCCCGGAATGGTCTTGTGTCCTTCAAGAAAATCCATCCAGATTCCTTGTGTGGAATTCTTCAAAGTCATTCTCATTACTGTGTGATCTGATCTCACTGTCTTGAACTGTCATAGTAGATCTCATCAGAAGCCATTTTAATTTGATTGAAAAATTATCACATGGTGTTAAGAAAATTTGAAGAATAATATCATTTTACTTCAAAACTATCTATACCACCATTTCCAGATAATTCAGAATTTTCCATTGAATCTATTTTAACTGTATTTTTATCTATTTAATAGATTCTGAAAAAGTACAATTAATGTGCCCATTATGGCAAATTCATTAATATTCTGAAATAACAATATATTGTATATATATATAATATTTTAGAATTTAAAAGCAAAAAATTTCATTAAGTAATTTAAAATGTATATTTTACAGAACATATTTACATTGCAAGCTTAATGTGCTCAGCTTAATAAGTACACAAAATACTGCCTAACATTTATTTGCCAAAGTAACCATTAAAAAGCAAAATTGTACACAATTATATATTTATGTGACTTTGAAATTATCATTTTTCTTGCTAACATAATCTTTTGCTTTGACTTAGTAACAACTATCTAATATTGTGAAATAAAATATTTGTACTAAATGGTGTTTTATATCTATATACTTCTGATATTATTATTAAATCTTTCAATACAAATTTTGAAAACTATTGAAAATTTTCTTGCTAGAACAGGAAAGGTGCCTAATTGTCTCTAATATATGTTTAGAAATTTATTTAAGAACATTGACAGTGTTCGCTGGGATACTTTGAGTAATAATTTAATAACTGGACTAAAACCTGCAGAATTGAAAGTTATAACTGCTCCATATGAGAGACTCCAAAAATTTCATGGAAAGATTGCATTGTCTTCTAATTCCATTTTTCTATGAACTTCTTAAAATTCCCTACTACATTGTAGTTATACATCAAAAATAGAATAAATAGTACTTGAACATTATTTTTACTTTATTAAATCAATCATTAGAATTACGAGCCATTAATATTTATAACAAAACATTAAAACAAAACTGCCAATAGTCACAGATACTGTTAATGCCCTGAATACTATCCTTAAAACCAGAATATATTGAACATTTTGAAGTCTGATGCCATTTATCTTTGTGCCATGTCAAAACATGTATGTATTTTTATCATTTTTATTCAGCTACTTGTTATATTAACAAAATGAAAAATCAAGCAATCAAAGAGTAAGAGAAGAGACAGCATGAGATTTATTTCCAGATATAATAAACCACACTTAGTGCATGTAACATAATAATAATGACTTATTCTATTTCATTTTGTGTAATCATTACTATCTTCCAGATAACATTCAATAGCTATGATTAAATAAGTTAGATTTAGTTTTAATTTATATTCTTCCTATTTATTTGTTATTAATATAATTCACACGACTTGTCTGTCAGTTCATCAGAGTGGTGATTTGTTGCTTTGATGCTGGAAGCTACATTACTGGTATTTCAAATATCAACAGATTCTCCCAATTTGAAAAGATTTCTGCATTCCAAGAATAAACTGTAAAGAGGAATAGGATGCTCATTTCTGAAGCAATAGGTAATATCATGAAGAGTGGAGAAAAGTTTGACATTTTCAAGAATTTCACCTTGCTTGGATCCACAAACTGTGCCCATGGAAGCAGGAGTCAAGAACCCAAATAACAATTTGCATTGGATAAATTTGTCACACAATATCTCTTTAAAAATGTTGAAAGGCAAATTTTTGCTTCAAGGATTATGGTGTGCCTGATGAAAGCCATGTTATTTTTAAGCGCCTCATATGCAATGGAAATGAGACATTAAGTAACGAAAAGTGAAAAAAATATATACCAATTGTGGTGCTGGTGAAGTATATTGAAAATCCAATTGACTACAGAAAGAAGAAGCACATGTGTCTTGTGACAACTCCAGAGGCACTCATGGGTACAAGAAAGACCTTTATATATAAGAGCAATTTAATGTTGAGCAAACATCGCAGCCCAGTCCAGATCGCGTCTGGTATTAGTGCATGTCTGACACTAATCTATAATCTATAAAGTCCTCTTGAGATTCACGGAACACATGCAACGGATGCAGGAAGATCACAGGGCCGTGGGTGGAAAATCTTTTGAAGTCATCGGCGGTAGAAGCATCTCAGTGCTGGAAGGAGTCTTTTCTCAATGCTTCCAAATGAGGTCTTCAAGCTGCTGCCTGACTGACAGGATGAACTCCACCCCTTCATTCTTCAATCTCAAATTGACGACAGATTATGTAAGCTCCACAGTCTGTCAAAGTACAACCAGAACTCCTCATTAAATGAGGACGGTGAGACTGTCAAGATCGTCGGGCAGGGTAGAACTGCCACTGTGAGCTTCTGAGACTAACCCTTATTGGAGTCAAAAGCCCCATCTGTGTCTTTCAGGGAGCCAGGTGGTTTGGAACTGCTAACCTTGTAAATTGCAGCCCAATGCATTACCACTGTGCCACCAGGGCTTGTAGGCAGGGGATGGTAAAACAGATGAGGACCCTCAATGAGTTGAATTGACATGATCCAACACAACAATTGTGAGGCTATTTTAGGGCAGTGTTTCATTCCAGTGTGTGACATGGCATTATGAGTTGGAAGCAACTCGACAGCACTTAGCAACATTAAAATAATTCTGCCTAAGTCACATAACCTCTGAACTGAAAAGTTTTATCAAGTGGAGTAAAGTTGCATCAGAAACCAAGGCTCTTTCTTCTTTACATTTCAAGGCGAATTCTTGCCAATTCAGCATTAGTGTGGTGCCTCTGCACATCAGTAGGGTTTGTTTGAAAAAATATCAGTACCTAACCTTATTTAATTAGACCCAAAATTTGAGGGGAAGTCCATGTCTCCATTATTCTTAAACATTTCTAGATTATGTGAAAATGTAGAAAAAATTAAGACAGTTATTTGTAGATAAAATCAATTCTAGGAAAATGTGGTTATGTTTATAGGCAATGTTAGAAATGAAATATTTTGAAACTAGCTTTTACTGCAAAAAAGTAGCCTTACTTAAATTTCAAACAAAAATATACATTATCAAATAGCTCAGATGGCTAACATAATGGAAAATGGAGAAAAGTATGAAGTTCTCAAAGATTTAATCTTAATTGAATCTAAAGTCAATGCTTTTGAAAGTAGCAGTTAAGAGATGAAAGATGCACTGCATTGAGTAAATCTGCTGTACAAGAATTCTTGAAAGGGCTGAAAAGCAGGGGTTTACTTTGATGGCTAATATTCCCCTGACACAAGCCATGGTATTTTCAATTGTCTTAGCCTCATATGTAATATAACTTGGACATTAAGAAAGGAAGACTAACGATAATAAATGTATTTGAATTAAGGAACTGGCAAAGAATATTGGAAATGCCATGGACTGTCAAAAGAGTAAACTAATCTGTCTTGAAAGGATAGTCAGAAAGCAAATATGCCTGGCGTTTGTCTCATGTATTTTGCATATATTATCAGGTGAGATCAATCCCTGAAGAAGCACATTATCCTTGGTAAAGAAGAGGGAGAATAAAATAAGAAATACCTTCAATAAGATGGTTTGACACAGTGGCTGCAACAATAGGCTAAAATATAAGAACATTTGTGAGGACAGTTTATGACCAAGCACTATTTTGTCCTACTACACATAGGACTCTGTGAGTCACGACCAAATTGACAGCCGGCACCTAACAACAATAACAGCAGCTGTCAAGCTACCAAGACTCTTGGTTCAGACACTCTCTCATCAAGGATTTCATTTTTATGATGTTCCACTTCCTACGCCAATGAGTGTAGGAGTCTAGAAATCAAATAGTATTGTATTGAGGAAAAATGCAACAAAAGTTCTATTTAAATTGTTTGAAAGCAAAGATATCACTTTGCGTACTAATGTGGCTCTGACTCTAGCCAGTCACCTCATATATATGAGAAAACTGGGCAAACATTAAAAAAAGATACCTTTGAATTATGGCGCTCCTGAAAAATATTAGATATACCACAGACGGTCAGAAGAACAAAAAAATGTTTTTGGAACAAGTACAGCCAGAATGATCCTTCAAAAATGAGAATGACATAAATTCCTGGTGGTGCAAGGTCAGCAGTTCAGAACTCTCAGCTGGTCTGTGGGAGAAAGGTGAGCCAGTTAATTCTTGGAAAAATCAGAATGACAAGAATTATTCTCACATATTTTGGACACGTCATCAGGAAGGGCCTGTTCCTAGAGAAATACTTCATGGTTGGTGTCTTGGGTTGAGCTTTCAAGAGAAACTAAACCATGACAGTAATACACACATATGTATGCATATATATGAAGGACCATACTTTTGTTTTTGTTTGTTTGTTTGTTTGGGGGCATCACTGCCCTCTGGTGGTGGGAGTAGGAGGCCCAGACTTTGCTCCTGTGGGGCTGGAATTGAACCTCCATCCCAGTGGGCCGCAGTCCCGCGCACAACCATTATACCCCTGGGGCTTGGCCGGACCGTACTTTTAAAAATGAATTTTGTATCAAGAAAGCGGCCCTTTCTAACTCAAGTCAATGGGTCTGATGCTAGTTTGCATCCCCTTCAGACTTGCCCAGATAATAGTACATGAAACTAGGAGTTGGGAGCTCACAGACTGGTGGATACGGAGAAGCCGCGATACAAGGCCCACAGGAACACCGCAGAGCATGTATAGCTGTCAGAGACTGCCGTCACATGGGCCAAAGGCCCCAGCCCTGGATCTAGATGCAGAATCCAAGCAAGCAGGAAGGGGAAGTGTGGCAAAAGAAAAGAAATTCTCCGAACCTCTCTTTGTGGGGTGATTAGGTTAGGATCCGGTTGATATGCTGGACGCCACTCCTTCCTCCACACACGTAACTTCAAGGTAACAAATTCTCACCATCACACTTGGTAAAGTGGAGGATCCGAGAAACGAACAGAACAGACCGGCACATTTGCTACAACAAAGGACTCACACATAGCAAAGATTGTGAGCATGGCTGCAGGTTAGCAGCGCTTTGTTCTGTCCCTCAGAGGCAGAAGCAACTTGGCAGAACATAGGAAGGAGAACAGCCAAGTCCCACCAGGTTTCATGAGCACATGTTATGCAGGAACGGTAAGGTTGAAATAGAGGACATTGCCGATTTGTATGAATATATATGAGGTAGTTTTCACTTTAATATTGTCATGAAAGTTGAGCGTATTTTAACAAGCATCATGAGATAGGTGCTCTTGATCATATTGCTGTATTATTACACCCACTTCAATGTTGTCAGAAAAGCTTTCATTATTACAAAACATTTAGAAAACCATGCTGAGTTACTCATTCAAAGTTTTAAAAAAGGTTTCTTCTTTATGCAATTAAAAATAATAAAAAAGTAGGCATGTATGGCAAAATAAAAGGATACAATTTTTCTAGACCTGTAATGTCAAAATATGAGATAATGTTTCATGTAAAGATCTAGTATTGAAAAAAAAAAGATCTAGTATTGTATCATATCAGAATTTGATTTTGCTTAGTGTTGCACCAGATTTATTCTTAGGATAATTGCAAACAATTTTTTAAAGATATGAGTTCTCAATAAAATTGACAGGTAGATTTTTTTTTCCTTGAAAGCTAGCTTTTAGTTTTAAGAACAAACAAATCTGCTTTGGAAGAAATACAATCAGAATACTCCTTAGAAATGATGTTCTAGAACATAAAGCAGCAGTGAGGATAGTCCAGACTGGGCTGTGTTACATATGATCTGTTGTACATAGAGTCACTCACATGGAACAAACTTGATGGGCCCTAGCAACATTGCACTTTAGCCAGATTCAAAATCCACAAAACCCTATTCATTTTTCTTCTTTTAGGTCTCTTTTACATCTGTGGACTCAGACATAAAAGCAATTGCCAGGATTTCAAAAGATGAGACATTGCTTCCTTCTGTTATACACAGAGTTGCTTTGATTCAGCAGTGACTCACTATCAACTATTAACAGATATTGATAATAAAACTGAAAATTCATAAATAAAGTTTTATTAAATATTGCCTATAAACTCACAGCATGATGGGACAACCTGGGTTTTAGGTAGTTGGGCTACGTTTTCTCCATTTAGGGAAAGAAAGGTAATGCGTGAGAAGCATTCTATACTAACACAGTTCCTCAGTTCTGTGTCACATCATTCAAAAGAAAGTATTAAAACTTTTCTTAAGGAAAAGACTTATAGGGAAAAAGTGAAACAACGCTACTGGAAACAGATGATAAAAAGAAATCAGTGATGTTTCATTCTACTTGGTATTATTCATTTAACATATTTATTTACATATAAAATATTAATTTCTTAAAATGACTTCCATCACCTACATAAATTGAATTTCTTCAGTAGTCACTCAGCTGTAACAAATGTATACATCTAGCATGCACAAACTTAAAATTATTATTCAATTTTAAACCTCAGGGTTTTATTTTGTATTTTTCCCTTCTAGCAAGCGTTTTTGTTTCTATAGACCATAGGGAATTATGTCAACAATCACTTAGTTACAAATGCCTAAAATTATAGTGACAGCAAACTTACTAGTTGCTAAGCAAAAATCTAGTAACCGAAACTTAAATTTGGATGTGCTAACCCAGAAAGACCTGCATAATCAATTTCTCATATTGCACTCCTGCCAGTCCATGCCTAAAATATTTCTCTATAATTTATTTATTCTATCACAGCTTCACTCAAGCAGCAAATTATCAGTTATTTTTAGTGTAATACTGTTTTTCTACTGAATCACTTGATAGCTGGAGATAGTGTCAAGATATAGTACAATGAACATTTATTTAAACAGAGTTCCCAGCACTGCTGCACATTTAATGTTTCTTAAGAGTAACTGCTCTGAAAAGTTCTCCTGTGCTTAGACACTGGGGAGATAGTACTCAGAAAACCCTAAGTTTACAGACATTTGCCCAAACTCACTCTTTTGGCTGTAAAAACTCCCTTCACCCAAATAAATTCTTCTTTCCCGCATTTTAAAAATGATGAAAAAAGACTGTCCCACTTTTTTGATTACTACCACCAAAACATAGATCATAAAATTGATCATAAATTGTACCATATGAAAATTTTAGATCATAAATTATACCATATGAAATTTTTGACACATTTTAATTTTTATAAAAATAATCTCTATATAAATTACAAGAGCCCTTTAGAATTACATTGTAAAGGCTTTGAAATGGAGATAGGAGTCAATAATTGTAATGCTTTATATATACATTTATATATTGAATAAGTACACCATTTGTGTGTAATTTTGTAATACATGTAATGGCTTTCATGTTACTGTGGTGCTATAAGTTATGCTATCAGTATTTCAAATAATAACAGTGGCTTTAATGGTTCATACATTTCAACAAAGCTTCCAGACTATGACACACTAGGAAGAAGGATGTATGATCTACTTCCAAAAGAAAATTGGCCATTAAAATCTTTATGGATGGCAAAAGTAGAGGTTATGAATTGAACTGTTAGATGGAAGGTCAGCAGTTCTGTGTAGAACAAAGATGAGAGTTTCTACTTCTTTAAAGAATAGAAATCCACAGGGGAAATACTGTTCTATTCAACTGCATTTCAATGAGTCAGAATCAACTGAATGGCAGTGAGTTTGTTTGTTTGTTTTTGGTGTGTCAGAAAATGTGACCCTTAGATTCGAAGGCACTCAAAATATGAATAGAGAAGGGCATCGTCCTCAAAGTAAACTTTGTCACAGAGAATAAAATTTGAGGGAATTTCATTTGCTGGAGTCACATAATGAAAAGAAACATTTAAACATGTACTAACATGGAAATTATGAAATATAGCTAACTCAAAGAAACTTGAAGCTCATAAAAGGTGAAATGAATGGAAATCCATATCTTAGGCATTACTAAACTGAAATGAATTGAAACTTGCAATTTCAGGTTGGAAGTCTACTGTGGCAAAAAAAAAAAAAAATTGAAGAGTAAAGACCTGGTTTACATTGCCAAAGACAATAATTCAAGATCTGTCCTGAAGTGTAAGCAACAGAATTATGTGACCAGAAAACAAACTTTTAAATGAAAAGATCATGAAATTGGTGGGTTTTTTTTTAAAACCAATTTTTGGCACCTAAAATTAATTAAACCTGGAATCAAAATGTATTGAAATTACTGATGATTGGAATGTAAAAGCTGCAAACCAGTATTGGTTGTTGGAAAATATGGCCTTGGTGAGAGAAATGACACCAGATATTGCAAAATAGAATTTCACCAGGCCAACAATTTTTCACTGCAAATATATTTTTTTCAACAACATAAATGGTGACTATGCATGTGGAGTTCACTGGCTGAACTATACTAGAATAAAAAAGACTACATAAGTGAAAAGAGATACTGGGAAGCCTCATATCATCGGTCAGAACAAGATAACTATATAACTCTGACTGACCCACCATTACTTAACTGTTTTACTTAACTGTAAGAAAAAGTTGAAGATGATGATATTAAGTAAATTTACAATAACCAAACTATGAACTTGAATACAAACCACTTAAATTTAGAGACCATCTTAAGAATAGATTAACAACTTTAGTTCTTAATATTTCCTTCCCCAACCCCTGCTGTGCCACTATCATAATCCCAATTCCACCTCAAAAATCTGGCTAAATCAGAGGATGCACACTGGAACCTACCAGAGCTGGAAACACATGGAATCAAGAATAGATGAACCCTTCAGGGCCAATAATCAGAAGAGAGATACAAGGTGAGTAAGATACCGGGAAGGAGGGGGAGAAAAGAGTAAGCTATCACAAGATTTACATACATATAACCCTCTCCCTGGGGATGAACAACAGAAAAGTGGGTGAAGGGAGACATAGGACAGTGTAAAATATGGAAAATAATAAAATTTATAAATTATCAAGTAAGCAAGGGAAACTGGGGGAGGGAGGGGGGGAAATGAGGCGCTCACACCAAGGACTTAAGTAGAAAGAAAATGTATTGAGAATGATGATGGCAACAAATGTACAAATGTGCCTTTGGCAGTCATGTATTCATAATGTCAATTTATGATTGGAATGTAAGGGTAGAATCTAGTCTGTTAATCTGGAGATAGCCAATGAGTAGCTGATGAGGCCTCTGTGTTGGCATGGCTTTCTCCTGAGAATTCTGGGAAGTCTCACGGTATTTCTCAATTGTAAAAGAGAGACCTCTCTCAGTCTCTGGGAGTCACTTTCTAAGATGACGAACTACTGACAAGACAAGATGGTAGGCAGTGTCCGAGGAAATGGAGGAGCCGGAGGAGAAGCTACATGGCCTTATCCTGATGGAACCAGACCTCTGAAGCTGGAGAAGCCACGTGAAGACCCCTGCCATCATTGAGCTGCTTCTACCACCTTTGGATGCTGTTGATAAACCCTGAGCCCTGGAAGTGAGGAGTCATGGGGAGAACCCTGCCAGCGCCAGAATTCTGCTCCCATTGGCCTGTGACTTTGTGAGCCAGAAGGAGACTTCATCGACTGGTATCGGGCATATGGGCTAATATTAGATTATGACTTTTAACTGGACTGGGTTGAGATGCTTTCTCAATGTTCCATTCCTCTTGTATATAAACTTTATCCTTATAGCCATATGTGTATTTATGAATTTGTTTCTCTAGTCTACCAGTACTTGTGACAATGTATGGATGCATGGATTGTGATAAGAGGTGACTGAGTCCCCAATAAAATGGTTTCTATAAAAAAGAATAAATTTAGCACATTGACCTACATGAACTGTGGAATAACATAAAAACAGCATACTTGAAGAAATATAGAAGTCATTAACACAATGGGGAAAAGAACACATTAAAGTAGATGTAGGAAAAGAATCTGAATTATGCACTGAAATATAAGTGGCTGTTACTGTTAGGTACCCACCAACCCTTATCAACTTTATGTGTGATAGAAGGAAACACTTCCTTATCCCGCACCACTCTCAAAATTGTGCTTATCTTTGATCCAATTTTTGAAACCACTTTGTCAATCCATCTCTCTAAGTGTTCTCCTCCCTTTCTCCATCATATTATTTAACCAAGAAGGGATTGGACTCGCCTGATATTATGTCCAAAGTACATGAGACAAAGTCTCTCCACCCTTGCTTCATAGGAACATTCTACTTCTACTTCTTCAAAGACAGACTTACTTATTCTTTAGGAATTCCATGGTACTTTCAATATCCCTCACCTGAACCATAATTCAAATTCACCTGTCTTCCTTATTCAGCATCCAACTTTCACATGTGTATGAGGCAAGTGAAAATACCATGACTTGGGGATGGGATACTTTAGTCCTCCAAACAGCATGGCATTCCTGTTTTTCAGCACCTTGACAAGAATGTGTGCCACAGATATACTCAATGCAATGCATCCTTTGAGCTCTTAACTACTGTTTCCATGAGCACTGATTGTGGATCCTAGCAAAATGAAATCCTTGACAATGTCAATCTTTTCTCCATTATCCTATACTACCTGTTGGCCAGTTGTGAAAATTTTGATTTCTTTATATTGAATTGCATCCATACTGAAAGAAGTAACCCTTGATCAACAAGTATTTCAAGTTCTTCTTACTTTCATCAAGCAAGATTGTGTCATCTGCAAGTCCCAGGTTGTGAAAAATCCATTCTCCAATCCAGATACTACATTCTTCTTCATATGACCCAGCTTCTCTGATATTTTACTCAGCATGCAGATTGAACCATTATAAAAAAGACGCTTTCTGCTCCCAGAAAGAATTAGTCTTGGACACCCATAGGAAGAGTTCAACGTCATTCTCAGAGGGTTTCTATGAGCCAGGATAAACCTGATGGCAGTGAGTTTGAGTGTGTGCATGTATATATGTTTTTTACTACAATATATTAAACAGTCATATGTACATAGATGTGTCAGAATGAAACATGACCCAAACTATTATTTTACATCCAAATGGTTTCTTAAATTTTGTTGTAAAAATTTTAAGGCTGTGTATAGTTAAAGTTTTCCATATTATCTAATCACTAAAATATTTTTACACTATGTGCAAAAATAATTGTTTTAAAGTAAACTTGCCTTGCGGGGGGGGGGGAAGAATGTATATGAAAGGATACAACCCTGACATACAACTCTCTTGATTTTAAATCATGCATTATTCACCTGTTATGTTTAAACCACTTCCTCTTGATAGGTGTGCTGATTTCACATTAGTTCAATGAAATGGTCTGTAATTCCCATTTGTCTCAAGGCTCTCCATAGTTTACTATGACCCACATAATTGGATGCCTTTGTATAGTCAATAAAGAACAAGTAAATGTCTTGCATTCTCTGTTTTTAGCCAAAAGCTATCTGACATCAACAATGACATTCTTTGTTCCAATTGCTATTCTGAATCCAATCTGAACTTTTAGCATCTCCCTGTCAATGTACTACTATAACCATTGTTAGATCATCTTTAGAACAATTTTATTGGTATGTGATTTTAGAGATTATAATAGTTACATAATCCCATATCAGCTTGAAGTTATATAAAAGTGCAGTGCTGGTATTTAATCTGTCAATCAGGTCACAGCCTGATTGTGCCTCCTTGTGATCATGACCTCCTCAAAAGAAATGATCCTGGGAATCTCCCCTTCTTTCTCCTCTTCCAACTTCCCGCTGGCTGCCAGAGTGCTGCCAGAGCCCTGCAATGTTCTCACCACCATTGAGTCCACAGGACTTTTCTTCCCTAACCTGTGACCTTCCTACATTCTGTATCATTGCTTGTGACTGCATGAATCTGAAGAGGGACTTATGAACTAGCAGGTGCTTATGGACTTGAGATGGACTGGACTGGGATGTCATCTTGAGGTATAAATACTTCTTGATGTAAAGCTCTTTATTACACATATATGCGTACCACTGGATTTGTTTCTATAGTTAACCCAGTTTACCCTCCCTCCTGTAATGGTAGAATGTTGCTGAGTCCTTCTCAGTATACTGCTTTTGTGTTTACCTTCTTCTTTTGTCATAAAGTTTTATTGGAAGTTCTGGGGAAGAAACAGGTGAAGAGTCCCATCCTTTTGGTACTCCCACCAAGGAAGGGCACTCTTCAGCAAGACACAAAGCCCAGGACTCAGATGGTGCTAGGGGTGACCAGGCACTCAATTTTCTTTTAATGCTTCTATCATTAAATAATTCACCCATAGAACTTTGTAATACCACAATTTCAGGTCTGAATTCTTTTGCAGTACTATCAGTTTAAGGTATGCTGAGTATTTTTTTTTCCTTTTTAGTTTTCTAACTCTAGAACTTTGCACAATTTATTGTAACATTTTATTCTGTCTTCTTGAGTTACCCTTTGGAATTTTCTGTTGAGCTTTTGCATTATCATTTCTTCTATTTGCCTTAGTCCTATCCTATTCAGAGCAAGTTTCAGAGTCTCCTCCAACATCTTTTAAATAATCTTTTGCTTTCTTCATTTATGACGTTCTTGATAGCACCTCACAGTGCATCAATCTTGTGTCATTTGTGTCTCATCTAGAATTTCAGATGAGATAGGTTATCCTTGTTTTTAGGTTCTAGAGAGTAATTTCTAATGCATAATGTCCCTGTGCACACCAAACAAAACACATCAAAGTCCTGCATCATTCTAACTCTGGTTCCTACCCTTGGGCCTGTTGTAGCATCTACTATGTAAACCCATCTTGTTAAGGACCTTCCTGCTTTTCAGTGCTCTTCTACTTTACCAAGTATAATGTACTACTTCAGGGACTTGTTTCTTCTGGCAATATGTCCAAAATACTTTAGATAAAAACTTCCATCTTTGCTTCTAAGGAGCATTCCAGCCATACCTTTTCTTTCTTTTTTTTTGGGGGGGGGCCATCACCGCCCTCTGGTGGTGGGAGTACGAGGCCCAGCCCCACTGCTAGAATTGAACCTCCATCCCAGTGGGCCACAGTCCCGCGCACAACCACTACGCCACCGGGGCTCAGCCCCCTCGGCCATACCTTTTCCAAGACGAATTTATTTGTTCTTTTGAGGGTTCAAGGTACATTCTATATTTGTTGTTGGCATCATAATTCAAGTGCAGATGTAATCTATACAAGAGATTACCTCAAGGATTAGTTTTAATTTTCTTCCACTTCAACCAGAATTTACTTATGAGCAATTGATGATTTGTTCCACAAAGTTGGTCCTTGGCCTCATTTTACCTGCAAATATTGGATTTCTCCACATCTGTGTCTTCCTACAAATGTAAATCCTACAGATGATTTTTGTGTATTCCTTCTGAAGAGATCTACAAGTATAGCTTTCTCATGTTCTTTTAAAGTATTCATGATGAAGAAATTGTCTTGCAAAATTCCGTGCTCATGTAGGCAGCAGTCAAGAGATCAAATGGTGCATCGCATTAGATAAATTTGACCAGGAAGGTGATACATGGCTCATGTATTTTGGACATGTTACCAGAAGACACCAGTCTTTGGAGAAGGACAACATGCTTTGTAAAGTAGAGGGCCAGCAAAAAAATGAGAAAGTCCTCAATAAGCTGGATTGACAAAGAACTACCACTCTACACTCAGAGATGAGAACCATGGTGAGGCTGGCACACGACCATGTGGTGTTCCATTTGTCCTACAGACAGTCATTAGTCCTGTTGACTCATTGCTTTGTTGAGTCTCTGACTGCCTTCACTTTGCTTTGCTGCAGATAGGAAGAACTAGGAAGAACTGCATGATGGCAGTTCATAAGCGTTTAAGAACCCAAATGCTATTCAT
>PVJH01008800.1:68118-83112 GCA_004026705.1 Nesogale talazaci | reverse complement strand
ATCACAAATGAATAATTGTACTCCAGCAAATTTGAAAATGGATAAATTTCCAGAAGCATATTCGGGAGTAAAAACTCCTTGGAATAATCAACCATGTGAGATCAAAGAGGTTGCATTCCTCCCAAGGGCAAAGTTCCCAAGGCATGAAGGGTTAGGAAAGAAACAAGGGCGGAAACAGTGAGCTCAGGATAGAAGGGGGCGGAATGTTAAATTGTGGGGATTGCAATCACTGATCTGAGACTAAATGTGTATGAAGTGCTGAGTGAAAAATCAGTTTGTTTATGTAAAACTTTAACCAACTAATAAAAAGTTTACATTAAAAAGCAAATAAAAATCGCTAGTACTATGAGAAGTTAACAACTTTGCAAGACACAAGATCTGCACACACCAAAGGGTTGTTCCAAAAGAAGATACCTGAGAGGTTGAGACAGAGTCGCAGAGAGGAGACAGAGTTCAGTTAGGGACACAGAGTAAATATGGATAGGCTTTATTGGAAGTAGGGAAGGACTTTTGGGAAGGCAAGGGACAGCAGAGAAAGACAGGAGTATCCTGGGCTCCTGGGCGGTCCGGAGGCCAAAGAGTTAGGCCAGGGAAGCCGCACCTGGTATTGGGGCCGTGGGATATATATAGAGAGTTTGAACTACTTACAGGCATGTGGGCTGATGAAAAAGAGGAGGTTTCTTGTGTTGCCTTTGCAAGTTTCGGGTTGGGAGGTGACCTGGGAGCAAATCATCTCTTTCTTCAAACTTGGTTCCTGGAATGTTAGAGGGGGAGTTTCGTGCCTTGCCCGGGTAGAGGCTGTGCCCTACTCTGGGAGATAAGCTCTGTGAGATGCCATAGGCAGGGCTTACAAACTTCAGCAAGTTGTCCATCTTCTTCTTGTGAGACTGGTGCAAAGGAGTGCAAGGGGCTGCCTGGTCCAGGGGGCTGCCCAGTCCAGGGGGCTGCCTGATTTGACTCTGGCCCATACACTGCCAACAATACTATTTACAGTACCCCCAAAGCTTAAAAAATATCTAGAAATCCTTGACATAAAACACTTAGATATTGAAAACTACAACACTCTATACTACAAAGAGATTAAAAAAAAAAATCACCGCCATAGCGTCAATGACAACTCTTAGTGAACTTGTCAGACAGGACAGTACTGTCCCTGTGCGTTTCCAGGACTGTAGTTCTTTATAAGAGTAGAATGCCCATTTTTCTCCCAATGAGTCGGCCTGTGATTTGAACTGCTGGTCTTGCAGTAAGCAGCCAGTATGTAACCACTACACTACTAGGATCCTACAAAAATAAAAAGACAATCTAGTTCTTGGAATGGAAGACTCAATGTAGTGAAAATATTACTTTTAATTAAAAGCAGCGGTTCTCAACCTGTGAGTTGCAACCTCTTTGGGGGTCGAATGACCCTTTGGCAGGGGTCACCTAAGACAATCATAAAACACATATTTTCGATGGTCTTAGGAACCAAGACATCACTCCTATGTCTCCAGGTAGGTCTGCTCACATGCAGTTGCATCCACATAGGAGTGCCTGGTATGATGACATCATCATGCCGACCCCATCACATACACTGTGCAAATACAGGGATGGTGCCATAATGTACTCATGCAGACCAGTCACAAATGTGCAGAGCTGCTACTGTATAAATAAAAGCTGCTGTGTTGAAAGCAGCTACTCTGTTAAAAGCAGTCGCTATGTTGAAAGCAGCAGTTTGGGAGGAAAAATGACATTTCATGAGTTATAATTACTGAGTAAATGTAAAATCATGTACCGCAAAATCAGCAACTACAGCACACACACATATATATATATATATACACACACATATATATAATGCAAACTCACGGTAATCTGGATGCTGATCAGTCTTTTTATATTCAGCTGTGTTATGCTCTGGTTTCTCTTCAGATTGTATAAATCGTTTACCTTTTATATTCAGCTGTGGTTGAGATGAACACTGCCCCCTTGTGATAGGAACAGGTATGTAAAAATCCCAGAATGGTAAATCATAGGAAAGTTTCATAAACTATATTATCTGAACTATGCCATGTATCATCTTTTGAATTATTAAAGTTATTGTCATATATTATTTTCATTAGCAAACGATCCCACGACAATGGATCGTGTTGAGAAGAATGTTAGTAAAGGAAAAATAGAGTGAGGATTTTTTACAGTATGGTTTTACCTCAATAATTGCAGCAGAAATTGAGAACCCACAATGTGTTTTTTGTTGTGATGTTCTATCAGCAGAATTGATGAAGCCCCACAAACTAAAATGCCATTTTGATAACAAGTACCCGAGTTTGGCGGCAAGAATACCAACTATTTCAGTAGCAAAGCTGATGGGCTCAAGAAGGCCAGACTTGACACTGGTGGCAAGTAACACAAACAAAATGTAGTAGCCATTGAAGCTTAATATGTGGTGGCACTCAGAATCACCAGAGCTATGAAACCTCACCACTGCTGAGGATTTACTATTGCCAGGAGCCAAAGACATTGCTCAAATTATGATCAGAGACAAATTTATTATGAAATTGAATATAATTTCCTTATCTAATGACACTGTCCACCAAAGAATAGATGACATGTCTTGATCAGGCAATCTAGGAAATTAAATCTGCTCCCCTTCCAACATTTAGCATCCAGATTGATGAATCTACAGACATTACAAACTGTTCAGTGACTGGTTTACGTGAGGTATAGTAATGATGGCGATTTTGTTTTGGGGCATCGATTTTAAAGATGAGATTTCCTTTTTTTCCAAACCTCCTGAAATGACAACAACTGCACATAATGTATGTGACAGCGTTGGTTCCTTTCTGAAAGGGCATACGGTCTCTTGGGAAAAGGTTGGTGGTGTTTGCACAGACGGTGCTGCAGCTGCACTAGGAGGCCGAGCTGGAGTTCAGCGTTTGGTCCTGGATGAGTCACCACGTCGTTGGCACTCACTGCATGATCCATCAGCAAATATCAGCAACAAAGAGACCTCCACAAGAGTGACAGGTAATGACGAGCGCCACCAGTTCTGTCCCTTTTGTACAGGTGAGCACTTTACACAATCAACTCTCTTCCCAACTGCAGCGGTTTGGGTGCAGCAAATAATGCTCGGCTATTTCACCCTGAAATGAGATGGTTGTTGAGAGGAAGAGTTTTAGTGTCTTTCAGTTTCTTGATGGACTCAACGCATTTTGAATCAGAAAGCAAGGCCGCAGTTCAAAACACTTTTCCGCCATGAAAAGGAGCTAGAGAAAAGCCTACTTAGAGATTGCCATCTTTGCCATCGTGAATGCGTTAAATGTCTCGCTGCCAGGACCAAAGGCAACATGTCTGGATTTGTCTGAAAGGATCTGATCATTCCAAAGGAAGCTTCAGCTTTGGACAAAAGAAAAAAAATGGATGGAAATAAAATTTACATGTTGTCTATCTTATCTACTTTCTTTCAGAAAAAATGACATTGAGCCATACTAAAGTATTACGATGATCATTTCTGTGTAATGATACTTTTACATGCTTGCAGATGAAATGTCATCATACTTTCCAAATCTACGTGACACCCCGTTTGCACTGATCTTTCTGAGACAGCACAAGAAGAGTTCACTGAACTTATTAACATCAATGAAGTGAGAACTGATTTCTTGGCAATGCCAATTATGAAACTCTGCACCAGTGTTTGCAGTCCTATCCGATTCTGTCTGAGACTGTGTTGCACCTTCTTCCATTTCCAACAGTATATCTTTGTGAAACAGGGTTTTCCAGACTGTTAGAATCAAGTCTAAATACAGAAGTAGACTTGATGTGAAAGATGATCTTTGTTGTGCTCTTGCAAAGACTACCCCAAGCATGTCTGATCTGGTAAGAAAAAAGTTATCTCAACCTTTGCACTGACGTTGGCTTTTTTAGCATACTGTCACAAAATGCAGCAATATTGTTTACTCTTGTTATATTAAGCCTGTTATCCATGCTACACCATGTTTCAAGACAAAATTTCATTTGTTTGTAATTAGAAATATATATTTCACAATATATAATTACATATTGTGGGGACTGAGCCCCACAGTGGCATAGTGGCATAGTGGTTGTGCACAGGACTGCGGCCCACTGGGATGGAGGTTCAATTCCAGCAGCGGCTCCACAGGAGCAAAGGCTAGGCCTCCTACTCCCACCACCAGAGGGCAGTGATGCCCAAAAAACAAAAACAAAACAAAAAAACAAATAATTACATATTGTGTTGTGATTAATCATTATGCTTTAATTATGCTCAAATTATAACAATGAAAATACAAACTGCATAGCAGATATTTACTTTATGACTCATTGCTTCTCATCCTTTGGGCTAAGATGAAATGTACTACATTATGATTCATAACAGTAGCAAAATTAGTTATGAAGTAGCAATGAAAATAATCTTATGGGAGGGCTGAGCCCCGGTGGCGTAGTGGTTGTGCGTGTGACTGCGGCCCACTGGGACGGAGGTTCAATTCCAGCAGTGGGGCTGGGCCTCCTACTCCCACCACCAGAGAGCAGTGATGTCCCCCCCAAAAAAATAATCTTATGGGGAAGAAAAGAAAAAAATATGGCTGGCGGTCACCACAGCATGAGGAACTGTATTATAGGGTCACAGCATTAGGAAGGTTGAGAACCACTGAACTAAAACATCTTTAGATATAATGCAACCCCAATACAAATTCCAAGATTCTTTACTGAAATCAAAAAAGTAATTACCAAAGTATTAGAGTGTAATTTTTAAGTACTCTGGTTTTCAAAAGTCTATATTGATGGCAGTAACAGCCCAAAATCTATTTGCAGAATACTCACACGAATTCAGCCTCCATTGAATGCTTTCTGACCATTGGCCAAGGATATAGATAAACTTGCCTTCCAGGCAGAATGTCGTGGAGAGTAGCTTTGTTTCCAACCCTCTTCAGCTAGCTCAGGTAGGGGCAGTCTCTCTCTTAGGGACTTGTGTAAATGTTTCCTTGATGGAGATCACCATAGTGGAGACAGTAAGAGAGGTCTCGTATTCACGAGTCATGTCCTACCAGTCTCACCCTGACTGCCTTAGTCAGGGCCTTGGACCAACCTTGCAAACGCTTCTATCTAAAAATGTGATTGTCCCACTGGTGGTGCTATTCCTGCCACTGTAATCCCAGCTGTAATTGTGATATATTGATCTGACACCAATATTGCTTTTGTAGCAGATTCCTTTGCCCATCTATCGTGCCCTATTTGTCTTACTTCCCAATTCTGAATTCTCAGATGCCATTTTAACGTTAAGTTTGTGGCCATCTTCATCCAACTGATATATGTGTCTTTGGGTTGTCTTTGCCTCGAAGACTTAATAATGCCCTCTTTAAATTATATTTGAGTTAGGGTCTTTTTTGAAATCTAAAATATCAATTTCATATGTAAAACAAGGAAACCCATATAGCCAGAATACTCTCTGATATTAAAATACACTGTCAAAAACAACAAAACCTCAATGCCATCCGGTCAATTCCAATACATAGGGACCCAACAGAACAGGATAGAACTGCCCCTGTGGGTTTCCGAGATTGTAACTCAGGGATCCTCAAACTACGGCCCATGGGCCCCATGATATTTATCCAGCCTTCTGAGTGCTTTTGCCACCGCAGCCTGTCCTGCTTAGCCGCCAACTCATCCCAGGCGTGCAGTGAATTTGTTCAGAGTTTTGTTTTGTTGTTTTTTGTTTTGTTTTTTTTTTGGGGGGGGCCGCATTGTGTTGTTTTTTTAACTATAGTCTAGTCCTCCAACAGTCTGAGGGACAATGAACTGGCCCCCATTTAAAAAGTTTGAGGACTCCAGCAAAAGCTAAACCTCTCTCCTGAGGAGCAACTGGTGCTTTTGAAATGCTGAACTTGCAGTTAAGAGCCCAACATGTAACTCACCAAGTCACCAGGACTCCTTAAAATATAATATAAATCTACTGTCATCAAAATATCCTGGTTACTGCAGGTTCAAAAACAGACAAATTAACCAGTAGAAGTGAGAAGTCAAAAATAAATGCAGACATTATGGTGGTTGTCAATTTCAGACTTAAGAGTGAAGGGGTGGAGTTTAGCCTGTCAATCAGGTCGCAGCTTGAGGACCTCATTTGGAGGCGCTAAGGAGATAAACAGCTCTTTGGAGGAGAGCTCACTCCCTGAGACATCCCTGCGGAAAAGACATATAGCACTCCCCTAGAGCTCTGCAGCAGAGGACCCTCATGGAGACCCCTAGAGACGCTTACTTCACCACTGGATCCACACCCACTGGCCTGTGATCTTCCTGCATTTGGTGTCATTGCATGTGTTTCGTAAGTCTGAAGAGGGCTTTCTATATTGGTATGAGGCATGTGGGTTAATATCGGACCGATCAACTTGGTCTGAACTGGGCTGGAATGTTTTCTCAACATTCAATTGCTCTTGTATATAAACATCTCTTATACACATATGAGTGTCTCTGGGAATTTATTTCTTTAGTCTACCCAGACTGATACAGCCATCTAATTCATGGAAAACTGATTTTTCTCTTAGGGGTCAGAGTTTGCTGTCTCTTAAAAAAAAATGGTGTGGGGAAAATTGGATACCCACATTTGGAAAAGTTAAGTCTGACCCATACCTCACACTGTACACAAAAACTAACTCTAGATGGGTCACAGACTTAAATGTTAAAACAATAGAATTTCTGGAAGAAAAAATAATAGCTGTTATTCATAAGTGCTATATTTAAAAATCATCAATATGAGACCAAAAAGTCAAGTTACTCAGAAGCAGAATGAGAAAATAAGGGGGCAGGGAAATTGCAATGCTGGGAAGGGAGCAAACAGAACGCCATTAGGGAGAAGGTTGGCACATTGTGATAAATGTGATTAGTGCCACAGGACAATCTGTATGGAGATTGTCAAAGGGGAACTGCATTTTATGTTAGTTAATTAAAAATTAAATAAATATGGATCCTGTTGGGCTATTGTAAAGATAGAGTCACTTCATATATATAAAGTAATTAGAACAGTGACAACAAAGTGTTGTTTAGGTGTTTGCCACTGATTTCCCATCAGATTTCAAAATGAAATCAAACTCTTCCCCTTGGCCTTCTAAATTCTGTACACTGCTGCCCACCACCTCCCTAGCTTCACTTAAGACTGTCTTCCCTCACTATGTTGCAGCCATAAAACTTCTCAGTACCTGCATCAGCCAACTTTGTATTCCCTTATGAAACAGCTGCACTCACCGTTTCATGTGAGAACAGAGCTCAGCACAGGTCTTTGCTCGGAAACACAGCACAGAGAAGCAGCTGAAGTTGCCTGTCAAAATCCTTAAGTAAATGTGAAACTGGAAGCACATCTTGAAACAGAAAAGTTCATTTAGATAAATTTGAGTCGGAAATAGGGGCTTATCGAGCAATAATCTTCTGAAGATATGTGACGGCTGGGCCGTTAAGAAGCACAAATTCAATACCACCTGAACTTCATTTAATGATCTCTGTTTCTATTTCCCTCCCTGGAAGCATCGGACAGGTTGCAAGGTGGTTGTTAAGTTCCATCAAGTCAGTCTTGCTGACTCATAGCGACTGTCATCCTCACAATTGTTCTTGTACTTCAACCCATTATTTGCAGCTACTGTATCAATCCATATTTTCAAGGGTCTTCCCCTTTTCCACTGATTCTCTACCAAGCACCATATATTCCCCAGGGACTGGTCTCTCCTGACAAAATGTCTATAAAGTATGTGAGATGAATGAAGTCTCGCCATCCTTGCTTGTGAGGAGCACTCTGGCCTTCCTTTCCCAAAACAGACTTGTTGGCTCTTTTGGCAGTCCATGGTACTTTCACACGCACAAGAGATCATTAAAAATGTTGAAAATATTTTGAGTGTCTTCCAACCTGAGGGGTTCATCTTCTGGAACTACCTCTGATAACGCTCTGCTGCTATTCATGAGGTTTTTAGCAGGCGAACGCCCCTGAAGTGGACAACCTATTCCTTCTGCAAGGTCTGTTCTCAGTCTGGAAGCTCTGCAGAAACTTTGAGTATCCCTGGTGGTATTTGAAATACCAATGACATTGCACAGCAAGGCTCACAGCAACACACAAACCCACCACCACCACATGACAAATCGATAGTCAAGGGGTTGGGACTGCAAGATAAGAGGTTCAAGCCCACTAGTCACTCCATGAAAGATAAAGCTCTCTGCCCCTGTAATGATATAAAAAGCCTGGAAACTATAAAAGCTGCTTTATCGATTCAATGGCAGTATTTGTTTTGTTTTAGTTTCTCCTGCTGCTTAGCACCTAAACCTATACCTGATGCTCCAACAAAGAAAGCCACATAAATATGAATTTATTGTGTAAAATGGATACATTGTGGAAGTACATGAGTGTAAGGAGGGCACTCTCATAAAGGTGGATTTAACCCACTTCCCTACAATGGGTTCCAATTCATGGCACCTCTGTACAGGGTTTTCCAGGACATACATAGATAGATAGATGATAGATAGATAATCTTCAGGGGAGCAGATAGCCTCATCTTTCTCCTACTTATACAAGTAACTCAACGCACTGCCATAAAGCCTATTTCATTCTGTGATTTCCAATGCTGCAAATCTGTATGAAGTGTTATTTTTGATATAGTGACACTATGTATTCTTTCAATCTTTTTTGATGTGTCTTGCATCATTCAATATTTTGCCTATAGAATATTTTGATATTGCAACATGAGTACTTTTTTTCCCTCCAATTCTTTCCGTTTAAGATACGCTGAGCATTCTCTTCCTTTTTTGTTTTGTGTCTTTGCACATTTTATTATATTTTACTTCATCTTCTTGGGCTGTCCTTCAACATTTTCTCTTCAGCTCCTGAACTTCATCATTTCTTCTGTCTGCTTTAGCCACTCCGTGATGAAGAGTCGGTTCAGAGTCTCGTCAGGTCCATGCTGATCTCTTATTCTGCACTTTAGATGACCTTTCTCATTAATTATGTCCCTGATGTCCTCCCACAGATCATCAGTCTTTTGTCATTAGTGTGCAATGACTCAACTATGCTCTTGAGACCTCGCAAAGTTCAGAGGATAGACTCAAGGTCATATTTTGGCTCCCGTGGACTTGTTTTACTTTTATTCAGCTTTAACCTGAGCTTGCATATGAGCAATTGATAGCCTGTTCCATAGTCAGACCTTAGACTAGCTTTAGCTGCTGTTAAAGAATATACTCACTATACCAAAAATAACTAGCCAACATTGCACTCTCAGAAGTTAGCATGTGAGCAAAACATATAATCCTGAAGAAAGAAATTCAAGTTATACTGAAAGTATTAAGCAAAAATAAGGCTTCAGGTTTGATGGAATACCATTAGAAAGGCTTCAACAAGCATCTACTCCTCTATGTCAGGAAGTTGAGAAGACTGCTACTTGGCCAACTGACTGAAAGAGATCCATACTTGCACCCATTTCAAAGAAAGCTAACTCAACAAAATGCTCAAGTTGTAAAATTATATCATTGCTATCCCATGTAAGCAAAATTTAGCTGAAGATCATCCAATAATGGTTCCATCAGTACTGTCAGAATTTCAGACCATATTCAGAAGAGGATATGGAACAAGGGATATCATTGCTGATGTTAGATGGATCTTGAGTGAGAGCAGAGGCTACCTTAAAGATGTTTACTTGTGTTTTATTGACTATGCCAAGACTTTTGCCTGTGTGGACATAAAGAGCTATGAACAACCTTGAGGAGAATGGGAATTCCAGGACACTTTCATGCAGAGGTTGGTTTGAGGATCAAGAGGTAAATGTGCAAGCTGCACAAGGGAAGTGCATGGTTTAAAACCAGTAAAGGTGTGTGCCAAGCTTGCATCATCTCACCATACTTGTTCAAGCTATATGCTGAACAAGTCATCAGACTAGTGGGCTTGTATGAAGAAGAAGGAAGCATTGGGACTGTCGGAAGGGATCATGCAATATGCAGAGGATGCAATCTTGCGGGCTGAAAGTGAGAACGTGAAGCACTTGCTGAGGCAGATCAGAGTGCAGACTTCAGTATGGGTTATCATTCAATGTGAAGACCAAAATCCTCACCACTGGACCAAGAGATAACATCATGATACATGAGGCGGAAATTGAAGTTGTTAAGTGTCAGAGGACCAGCCTCTAACATATCATCACGGGTTTGGTAGGAGCCCTTGTACAATGATAATAATTAAATATTATAGTAAAGTCATAGAAAATATGAGAGATAGAAATAATGGAGTCAGACACATTTCAAGGTAGCATGCTCACCTTGGTGATCCACGTGGAGAGGGAGAGAGGGAGCGGGAGGGGGAGAGAGAGAGAGTTGGGGGAGTAGAGGCAGCCCAGAGAGGGCTCCTTCATTCTGACCAAGCCTTATAAATCTTTTGGGGATGTACAAGTCCCCTAATTAGAGGTAAGAACATACATCACAGGAAAGGGTTATGCTATAGGTCATACACTGATGAGGGGGATGATTTAGGGGCACACACGTTATAGGAAGTGGAGGGATAGGGAAATATGTGATGATAGGCAGACCGCAGACTCATGATGGCGGCGTAACTTTGTTTTTATTTTTTTATTATTTTGGGGGCATCATTGCCCTCTGGTGGTGGGAGTAGGAGGCCTAGCCTTTGCTCTTGTGGAGCCACTGCTGGAATTGAACCTCCATCCCTGTGGGCTGCAGTCCCGTGCACAACCACTACGCCACCGGGGCTCAGCCGGCGGCCTAACTGTATGTGACGGGTTTGACTTGTTCTCTGGCTCTTCATAGACACCATTTACAGTAGGGTGAGAACTTGGCCTACCAGGACCAGACTGATGGTTAGCAGGCTTCAAGGAGAGGTCATCTATTGTAACTTAACAGCAGGGGATGAGTCCTGCAGCCAGCAGTCTAGCAGGCTGGAACCTTCAAAGAGAATAAACAGCTTCTAATATTCGGTTAATACTTTGGAGGAGATATAATTGTGGAAAAGTTCTATATTCAATCCACAGTTAAAGATGTTCTCTTGCTTGGATCCATAATCAATGCTTATGGAAGCTGCAGTCAGGAGATCAAAAGATGTCTTGCACTGGGCAAATCTGCTGCACAAGACCCCATTAGAGTATTGAAAAGCAAGGATGTTCTGTTAAGGACCAAGGCGCACCTGACCCAAGGCACGGTGAAACTTAAGTCTCACATACTTTGGACATGAGAAACCAATCCTTGGAGTAGGACATCCTGCTTGGTAAAGTAGGTCAGTGAAAAAGAGGAAACCCCTCAACAAGATGGATTGACACAGTGGCTACAACAATGGGCTCAAGCATAGGAATGATCGTACGGATAGTTCAGGGCCAGGCAGTGTTTAGTTCTATTATATGTAGGCTTGTTATGATTCAGAACTGACTTGATAGCACCTTACACCTTGTTAATTAAATTCTAAGGATTCACATCAGAACCCTTTAAGTTTGTCAAGTCTCACCCAAAACCTTTAATGTCTGCCAGATGTCTTAATTGAAGATTCTCCATATTGTAATCTCTCAATATTCCCTCGCCTCCTCCCATAGAAATATACAAAAGATCATTATGACTCTTGTAACAGTGCTATAATGTGATCCTCTTAAATTTCTTAAATGCTACTATTTGCAGAAAAGTAGGGACTTTTCAGCCCACCCTCACAGTAAAGATTACAAAGATTGAGGGTTAAAGCGTTCTTTGAATTGACACTCAAGTGCTGTGCCAATTTCTGCCTAGTTCTTTAATTTAAACTCGACAGTTCGTCTTGTCCCCTCAAGTCCAGAGACCTAACTTGCATTTCTTGGACTTGCATTGCAAGTCCAGAAACACTGAATCGAAAAAGAGTTTGAAGGGAAACCACAGAGGAACTAAAATTAGTCTGTGGCTATTTAAAACTACACTGCTTGCAATAGGGATAAGATCAGTATTGGCTGGATGGCAGTTTTTGTTTTTCTTTTTTGAAGACCAGGAACCCTGATGGTGTTATGGTTACATGCTGGGGTGGTTGAAGCACAAGGTCAGCTATTTGAAACTACCAGAAGTCGATCTGCAAGAGAAAGATAAGGCTTTCTAGTCCCAAAATGAGTTCATCTCTGAAATCCTGTAGGTTCACTATGAGTCAGAATAAACGCATTGGCAGTGAGTTCGAGTTTTGAATAAAGCCTTAGTAGATCAAATCTATGAAGGGTTGGCATGCTGGAAACCAGGGGCTAAGGTAGGAAAAGTGAACTTCTAGGAAAAAAATGATACCTCCATTGGTGGTTTTTAATGTTGAGTACACAGCATGATCCCCTGGAAGACACATGAGAACACAGCCCTGGGGATGGGACTGTTGTTTCAGGGGGTCTGGAGCAGGGCTTCCAATGCGCTGCCTCCACTTTGAGGCCCTGTTGAGGTGAATTTCCTTCCAAATATACTGTATCAGAACCTAGTGATTAAGACCATTTGTACTTATGATGGACCTGGAGGTTTTATGAAAACAAAAATGTAGGTTCTTATTCAGTTTATCTGAGGTGGGAACAAAAATTCTTAGATTGCAGAACCAGAATGAACCAATTCAAAGTCCAGTCTGACATCAACCGTTACTCCCATGGCATTCTATTTATGCTATGTTCAGTAACACAGTCCACCCCACCATACCCCCAAAGTTGTTTTTCCCTGTGTCTTAGTTCCTAGGCCTGTTTCCGGTGTTATTTGGGACAATGACTCAGAATATTACATTGGATAGATCTCACCGGCCCTAGTTTCTTAGATATGGTATTCCACTACATTTTCAGCTATTAAACTAATTTATTAATTTACCATTCTAATTCTAAAGATGAGACTGTAGAACCATAAATTGCAGGATAAGAAAAAAAAAGGTAAGAAGTAAAAAAATTGGCTAGTAAGGGACTTCTAAAGGAATCTGTTTAAGAACCATCGTGGCTACTTGATGACAGTTAACTGCCAATCCTAAGATCAATGGTTCAACCCCCGCCCCCACCCCACCCCCCAAGTTACTCTGCATTTGAAATTTTTAAATTAGGAAACCCAAAGAGGCAGTTCTTCTCTGTACCATAGGGTCATTATGAATCACTAAATCAATTAAATGGCAGCATGCTTTTTATTTTGGTATGATAGGCTGTGCAATATATAGACTACAAATTGAATACTGCAGGCACACAGCTTACGAAAAAAATTGAAAACACAAATCTGGAAGGTGCGAGGGCAAGGTGTTGAAAGATTTCATAGCAATTTTCATATATTTTTTGAAGATCTAAAGTTTTCTTCTTAAAACTATAAATATTCCAGAACATATTTTAATATATAGAAGTCAATGGATAATTCATGTTAAGCCTTTCAGAGGCAAGGTTGACTGCTTAAGAAAAATCCATGTTTCTGTGAAGTTCTACCATTCTATAACAAGATCAAGACATTTCAATAAAGGACTTGGAATTCTAACAGGTCCATTTTGGATTTCATGAACCTTTTTCTTCCAGAGTGGCTGGTGGGTTCCAATAGCTGACCTTGTGATTAGCAAACACACAACCCACTGCTTATCAGTGCCCCTTGTTTATACAGTAACTATTTCCAGCCACTTAAGATAACTGCAACTGCCTATTTAATTCCAAACAGAGCTGAGGTGATACTGGGGGAGAGGGGGTGGGGGGGGGGGGGGGGGGGGGGGGGGGGGGGGGGGGAAGAGTGGTAATTCCATGTTCGTGTAACTTGAACTTTTCAAATCTCTTGGGATCAAGGCACCACGTTAAGTAAAAGTTGGCCTAAACATTTAGTACAACACTATTTTAAGTCAAGTCGGTGTGCACTTCTTTTATCTCAGGCTAGCAAATACAAGCATAGTAAAGAGTAGAATGTGATATGTTCTGGATCTCAAAAATTGATAGGAAGAAAAACAAATCTAACATTTGAGGTATCAGAATGGTGCCAGTGTATTAAGTATCTCTAACTGGTCCCATGCGATAATAATGCTGTTGCTTTAAGACTTTGAGCACTAGTAGCTTGTAAAAGGAGGCAGAAATCTTCCAACACAAGGCAAAAAAGGGGTGAGGGGGGAAAAGATACAGAAATTAAAATCTCAGTACTCAAAACAAGTTTATTTTTTGCTCACATAGTCTAATCAGCTAGAATGGGAAGCCGTGTTCTAGTCCTCAGTCATGCAAAGATCCTTAAGTACCGAATCTTTGCCACCTTCAATTATCCTTGGTGTGGCTTTGTATGGGGCAGACCTGCATATTCTAGAACTTAATGCAAGGGGCTAAGTGAATGTAGTCCTAGGTTGTACCCTTCTATCTTAGCATAAGTACTCTAGTTAGCAAAAACCTTTGGTGATCACCTAGTCATCTTCGTCTCCAAACTCTTTTCCCACTATAGTCTTAAACCAGTCTGAACGTAACTATAAAGGAAATATGTAGCTAATTACACAGACATTTCAATTTATTAAAGTGAGTATATGAACTAAGAGATGCACGATTATGGCCCACCCAATACCCCCTGCAGCATGGGAGAGAGGCTGAGGTCGTGTGTTTGTGGTAGTCATGAGGAAAGATAGACTTGCTATTTATTCTACCGGCTTCACCCATTTAACAATCACCTTTTACAGATGTTAGGCAAAGTTTTAAGTGAAACAGTCTAAAGATCTCATAATTTCACATTTATACATCTTAAAACCTGGTATCATACTTAAAGCAAATAGCAAATCTATTTTTCAAGGATGAAAGCTTCCTTTATTGGAACTCCAAAAATATGAATGTCTCACACAATAGCAGCAGACGTTTTGCTTTTTAAGGTGATGGCTCTTAATATAAGGGTACTCATTTGTCAAAGCTTGCTGAAATTACTGCCTGTAACATTTCATAATTGACAAAACTGGAGTCAAGATACGATTCTTGATATAACTACATGACTTGTGGTTATACCTCCTTTAAGACTCTCCACTAGAAAATAAACTAAAATATAATGCTGTTTACTGAAAGGATAAGGACCCCGGCCCCCCCCCCC
>PVJH01008800.1:0-68018 GCA_004026705.1 Nesogale talazaci | reverse complement strand
AGGTCATCCGGCAAAGAAGCCAGGCAATTTTGAATCATCTCAATGACTCTTTCCAAGTGCTTCTGAAACCTCTCAGCCGTTTCAAGACGTTGACGTTTCTGTACCTCCATCATGACCCTCAATGTCTCTCTGGCTTGGTGGGGTCGGTACTCATTTATAAGATGATGCACGTGGACAAAAAGCAGCTTAAGATCTTCTAGCTTCTCCTCTCGTTTTATACTCCCAGGACTCCTTATCAAGATCTCTAGGAGGTCTAAGAAATTAATAAGGATAGACATATTGAGTTTTCTCAGTTCTTTCTTATGATCAAACTGCATAGGATGAAGCCGTTCAATGCCCTGACTTTCCAAAGGGCGAATGATAAGATCATCACATTGGAACTGATTGCCAAACATCATATAGCTATCTTTTATTGGAGGTGGTGGTTTGGGAGCGAGGCCTTCCTGAATATTTTCATCTGTATATTCCTTAATGTATTGCATTGGAGGGGGTGGGAGAGCACTGACTTGCTGTGGTTCACCCATGGTGGAAGATCAGGAACCTAGGGAAATCAATCAAAGATTTAGAAGACAGATATGAAACAAACACTGTCACATTGACGATAGGCGAGTCTTTTGGTTTTTTTTTTTTCTGGAGGAAGGGGCCCAATGCAAGAACTCCATAGTTTCTAAAACAAATGTACTTTTAAGTAGGAAAGGTTACCAGCCTTTTCTAGTTAGGCATTACATCCTCCTCAATCATCCAAGTATTTTTTCTTTTCTATTAGAAATACTTTCATTCCCATAGAAAATGTTACAGTACTCACCTATGAAAAATTCCTGATTCCATCTCTCAGCAATTACGTCCCATTTTTCTACTCTTCTTCACAGGCAAACTACACATGCTATCTCCCGTCTCATGTTTAAATAACTTTTACTGTATGTCATTGGTTGGTTTTCAGAAGCAAACACTTAAATCTAATAAGCACTTTGAAAAAAATTATTGTTCCCATTCAAATACCTAGTAGCATGAGTTTCTTGAACGAAATAATTTATTCTATACACTTTTGTATTTATGAACTTGAATGGGCTCAGTAGCTTTTTAATAGCTATTATAGAAATTTCAAATCCAACTATATCTTCTATGACTATACAATTTCTTCTTATGCCATTTAAGTCTCTCATTTCTTTTTACACAGCTATCAAGTCGATGCTGACTTATAGAGACCCTACAGGACAGGGTGCCCTGTGAATATGAGATGGTAACTCTTTACAGGAGTAGGAAATCCCCATCTTTCTCCCATGAAGCAGCTGGTAGTTTCAAACTGCTGACCTGGAAGATAGTGACTCAATGCATAACCAGTACACCACCTGGTCTATATCATAAAATGAGAAGATTCCAAGTACTCTTTTGGATTTTTTTTTTAACTTTTTTATTTTGGGGGGATTGGTTTTTAATGGTTACAAGACAGAGCATTCTCCTCCAGCATCAGAGGGAGCCAGTAGCAACCAAATTGTGGAGCAGTTCTGTGTCACCCTAGTATAGAGAATGATGCTGAGTCCCAGGGCCACCCTTCTCAGTAGGACTAGATAACACTTCATTGCCGCTGGTTCTGACTCAGGGTGCCTGCAGGTGTCTACAGGATTCCTTGGCTGTAATTTTATAGCCAATTGCTATGTCTTTCTTCTGTAATGTTACCGAGTGGGTTAGGTTAATCGTATTCCAAGGTCATGTGTAGTCTTTAGAAATGTAAAGCTCCGCCCATGGGGCAGCTGGTCCCTTAAGGCGCAAAACTCTCAGTAGTCAAGTGTTTAATCCCTCTGCCATAAGGGCTCCTCTGCAAGTAGTCAGGGAGCTGCTTGATAAAGAGCATTAAGGATTATAGCAAACACCTATAGTTCTTGCCCACCCACTTTCCATCCCCCTTCAACTGCTCCTCAGGTTTCCAAATTGCAAACTCAATTCTGGCCAAGCCACCATTCTTTCTTACCCACAACATACTACTTCCCCCAGGAAGTATATTTCTGCTTCCACTGTTCTATGCAGTTAACCAGCATACTCTTGTCTATGATACTGACTTCAGTCTAGCACTCTTTCATTAATTCCTCAACCATGTCTTAGGTCCATGTTGTTCTGTTTTTTCTCGTGTGGTTTCCCAACATGAAGTTTGCAAATATTAGCATAAATTTCCCAAATCTGTACTGTTCCCTGGAGGGTGTTGTAACCATCCAAATAAATTCACAACCTTCAAGTCAATTTTTTTTCAGCTTTTTTTTAGGCACCACTGCCCTCTGGTGGTGGGAGTAGGAGGCCCAGCCTTTGCTCCTGTGAGCTAGAATTGAATATCCACCCCAGTGGGCTGCAGTAGGCATCACTGCCCTCTTGTGGTGGGAGGAGGCCCAGCCTTTGCTTCTGTGAGCTGGAATTGAACCTCCATCCCAGTGGGCCGCAGTCCCACACACAACCACTATGCCACCGGGGCTCAGTCTCAAGTCAATTCTTAATCACAGCAGCCCTATAAGGCAGGATCAAATGAGACTAGCTCTTTGCAGGTATAGAAAGCCTCATCTTTCTCCAGCAGAGCAGGGCTAGTAGTTTTGAACTACCGACCTTACAGCTAATAGTCCATTATGTTACTAGACCATTACACCACCAGAGCTCCTTGGAATGATCTAGAGGGCTGCAAAAGCAGATGCCTGCACTCATCTTGGATCGTGGACTATAATATAAAAGTCTGCCATTGTTGGGAGAGGAGAATTGACTAATTCCCATCCCCACCCCTGAAAAACAGAAGCCAAGTAAGTTTGTAAATCTCTCTCAACTTATCACCTCTTCAAATTATGGGCAATCAACAGATAATTCTTTTATCCTCCTTACCAATCTCCTTGGTCTCTCCCTTCACAGTGCAAATCCCATGAGGAAAAGGGTTATGACTATCACAATTCTAATTGTATTCACAGCCTTTGCACATAAGAAGCCCTGGTGGCACAGTGGGTTACAAGTTGTGTGGCTAACTACAAGGTCAGCAGTGCACCAGTCACTCTGCTTTAAAAAAAAAAAAAAAAAGATGGAGCTGTTAAGGAGAACACCATCTAGACAAATCTTAAGAGACCAATTAAAAAAGAGGAGTGGATTATCTGCTGACCAGCCATGGACCATAATCAATCCCTCCCTCCCTTATGTGCACCTTAAGAATCACTTCAAAAGAGGAGTCTTCACATTAGCTGAGGTTACTCCTTCATGAAGGGGTAAAATGGAGACCATCCACTTGATGCTATACATTGAGAGAAGATTGTGACCAATCAAATCAATAAGTCATCTACAGGAATGAGAGCGGAGCATTATCCCCAAATCAAGCCAAGACCAGGGAAGGGGAGCATCTACATTTCGGAGAAGGCACTGATAGTTGTTACACAGTATGTAAAAAGGGAGGAACAACCGCACACTGGGAAAAGACACCAAACTAAAATCATAGTGAACTACAGGGAGAATCAACCAGGTTCTATGATGATGAGTAGACATTTATGTTTCTACCCAATCCTCAATGAACCAAGCCATGGAGTAAGCGCTATGACCTTAGACACTGGCCTTACAGGGAACATGGTATCCTCCAAGATACACAGAAGGATGGAATCCTGACTGAATGAACTGGGCCCTACCTCAAAACTACAGGTACCCTTAACCAAAATACTCTGATTGGGAAAGTAAGTAAAGTACAGCCATCCTAAAGCTATGGAAATGGTGCTCCATGGACCTTGGGTGGGACGCTTGGCTTATTGGATGTCCAATGAAGACGGACCCAGAACTACCATGTATTTAGTGCCTCAATGCTCACCTTGTATTAATGACAGGTTTTATTGTGAAAGACAAGGGTCTACCGTTGTAAAAAATGATACAAGAAATTTCTCCCTAGCACCAACCCCCATACTCAATGTAAATAGAACTCAATTAAGACATCGATCTGTACAAAGCAGATGGACTGCAGATCAGTTGACCTATACTCACATAAACAGTACCTTAAATTCTATGCCATTGGATAAATTACTGATGCTATCAATGCAATCACCTTATACTCTAAGTAGTGGTTCTCAACCTTCCTAATGCCGTGACTCTTTAACACAGTTGTGGTGACCCCAAACATAAAATTATTTTTGTTGATATTTTATATATTTTTGCTATTGTTATGAATCGGGCAACCCCTGTAAAACGGTCATTTGACCCCCAAAGGGGTTGTGACTCACAGGTTGAGAGGACCACTGCTCTTGGGGAACGATTCATAACTTTCTTTCTTCTCATTTTTTGTTTTTGTTGTTCTTCTTGATTTGGGTTTTTGTCATATATGACCCCCAAGTAACCAGAGTTGCCCATAACCAGAGACAAATCAATGAATTCTGGGATCCCATGTAATTCTAGCCCAAGTCTAAGAACAATTAGTTCTTATAAATGGCCCTTCTCGTTACGTATCTTCAGGAAGATATCGTGAAGTGTGCTGAAGAAGGCTCTCAACTAGAATAGGCACTGGGGTCTAACTGGCTTGTATTCAAACAAGTAACCATGAGGCATCTATTAACTCCACACAGCACAGCAATCTATATGATCCAAAGATGCTGATAACAAAATACAAATAAAATGAAGACAAAAGTATCAAGAGCTTACATTGTGAACACCTAATTTATAGAAGGCTATGGAGGGCAGTGAGAATCCCAAATCCATCTGTATCCAGTCAAATGAAGCCTCAGGCGCATCCTCTCTAGCTACAGGCCAGAGACTCCAACCGCTTTACTATCAGAGAATATTGTAAACTTGATTATGGTGCATTGTCCCATGGTATAATATACTTGCAGCTGTCTTCCCTCCTCTTTATCAAACCTGAATTGGCTCTAGGCTCGAATATTTCTTACTTGTTCCATGACAAAATCCTCTCTGGCTTTTTAAATATTGAGTGTTTTTTTTTTCTTGCTCATTGTTTTTATCTTTATTATTGCTTTTTCTGTCTTGTAGGTTTTCCAGTTTATGAATCACAGAAGGAACGGATGCATAGAGCCAATAACTGATGCAATGGTTTTTGAGAAATGGGGTGGGGTAGGGAGGATGAGGGAAATTGAAAAGCAATCAATTAAATATGGAAGGGAGGGAAAGGAGCATTCAAATTGATTGTGATGATGTATATGCAACTTATTAAAGGTATTTTAACTATGGGACTGTATGGCATGTGGATTTTATATCAAGAAATTTACTTAAAAAAAAAAAACCTGACCTATGATCACCATGGGTGAAGGAGTTGTTGCTTAGGGGCCATTGAGTTTATTTAAATGATGGTGAAACAATTTGGAGAGGATAACAATAACGATTGTACAACGCAAAGAGTATAATCAAGGGCACTGAATTATACATGTAGAAGTTGTTGAAAGGGAGAACTATTTTGGGGGTATAGTTTGACACCACTGGAAAAAAGTAATCACACAAACTAGCCAGGATTACAAAGATGTAGAAATTGTCCTAAAATTGATTGTGGTCTTCCTGATAGGACTGAACTATTGAATTGTGAGAAACACGGATGAAGTGGCAATAAAACTGTTGGGAAAGAAATCAGATTGTCTACATAAAGATTTTCAGACTTGCAGACCCTCAAGGGTTCCCCTTTCCTACAGGGTAAGGCATAGAAACTGACTCCCATTGGTTTTGGCAATTGGTTTGGGAGCCGAAAATAGTTCCATTTACAGCACACTTATGTGAGCGCAAACACAGCCAACCTTTTGGAACTTTTAAACAAATTTGAAATTCATATTCTTCATCCTGACATCCCAAATGTTAGTATTTTCTTCATTTACTTTATTGGTCTTTACCTTAATAGAGTTCGCTTTGTATCCCCCAAATTAGAACGTTCCTTTCTAACTATGCATCAGGTTAAACTAGGGTATAACGATCCCTCAAGTACTTTGAAATAGAATTTTGGACAGCCCAAATCAGGAGTCCTGTACTGTGCTGCCACGGGAATCCTCCTCAACCGTGGTAAAGTACTTGCTCCACATCAGACATTTAGGAAACAGTGTAGCGAGGTTTCTTATCTCAGGTCCTTTCTGTTGCGGAGGCCTCGCTCTCTTGACACAACGCATTGGACTGCTAACACTAAGGTCAATGGTGAAAGCCCATCTCCCACCTCACAACCCCCTCAGTGGGGTTTCCACGGGTAAGCCTCTCCTAGACTTTAATGGTACCACACAGACCACATATATTAGTCTTGCGGAGGTGATTATTTGAAATGTATTTTAGTCGAACCCTGCCACGCGCCACGGCGTGTTCGTTGCGTTCCAGGGGCTTTTATAAAAATAAAATTTTAAAAGGGATTTCAAGGAAGTTGGCTCGTGCCCGAGACCGCCGGAATGTGCTTTCTAAACTTCTCTCGGTCCGCCGGGCGATTAGGCTGGAGCGCCCCCGCTCTCCGGGCCCGTGGGCTCAGCTGGTTTCCCGCCTGCCCCCAGGGGCCGGAAGGGCCGGGGTGGTCACGTCCATCTGACCCTGGGAGAGCGGGGGAACGACTCGCCCAAGACTCCCCAACTTCAAAGAGGGGTGCCGCGGGGGAAACCCGGACCCCAACTTCGGGTCGGCTCGGACCCCCACCCGGAGGGAGCCGGAGCAGCCGCGCAGACCGAGGGCAGCGGGCGCGGGGCGCTCCCGGGTCTGGGGGCGCTCCCCGCAGGCAGGGGAGAGGCGGGGAGGAGGGTGGTCTGCCTGGGTCCCCGCAGGCAGACGAGCTCGGCAGGCCCACCCCTTTCCTCGCCCAGCGCGGAGGGAGCCGCGGGGTCCAGGAGGCGAAGCGCCCGCAGAGCGGAGCCCCACGCCGTAGCCGCCCCCTTACCTCGGCTCCGGGTTTACGCCAGCAGCCGCTCTCACCACCGCTACCGAAATCCCATTTCCGGTCTCCTTTTCCAGGAAGAAGCTCAGGAGGCTGATCTGTGATTGGCTCGCCAGACTGTCTTTAACTGCGGCTCGTCCCGCCTCAGACCAGTAGGTGGCTCCTGCGCCTGCGCCGCCCTGCGTTTCACTGGTCGGTGCCCCCAGGAGGTGAGTAAGTTCCTAAGCGAGGTACCTTGGTGGGGTAGGGTTCGCATTTGGGGCTGGTCAGTAGTTCGAAACCACCAGCTGCTTCGGAATGCTTCCTGCTCCTGTGACCTTTCAGTCTTAGGAAACCGCAGGGCGCATAGGGTCCATGGCTGGGGTTTGAGTTCTTAAGTCCGTTCTATCCGTTTGAGTTCTTAAGTCCTTTCTATCCAGAGAAAGAAGTTGGTTTCCTGTTTCTTTTATTTATCTTTTTTGTTTGTTAAATTCTGAAGACAATTAAACACAGCTTCCACATGGTTCATATAAAAACTAGAAAAAACGGTGAGCAGATGTTTTTAAAACATATAATTGAACTATTGAGTTGTATGAAATGTACATGCAGTGCCCATAAAACTTTAAGAGGTCATATCAACTTTAAACCCATCTCAAAAATAAGTAAATATATAAAATATAAAACTAAAGTTAGATATATACAATGAAAAAAGGAGTTGACTTCCTTTTACGTAAGGGTTTATTCATTAACACGTTCCTCAAAGACACACTACTATGGAGTAGATTAGACTCACTGTGACTAAGTGACAGGGTAGAACTGCTCTTGCATTGGGAGTTAATATACTTTTAATTAATTAAATTAACTTTTAGTTAATTTTTCCTCATCTGCCACTTTTTCTTTTTTTTAAAAAAAAAATCACGTTATCGGGGTTCCCACAACTCATCACAATCCATATTCACATCCATTGTGTAAAGCACATTTATACATTTGTGGCCATCATCATTCTCAAAACATTTTCTTTGAAGTTGAGCCCCTGGTACCTGTTCCTCATTTTTCCCCTCCTTCCCCACCCTCCCTCCCTCGTAAACCCTTGACAATTTATAAATTATGATTATTTTGTCATGTCTTACACTGTCCAGTCTCCCTTCACCTACTTTTCTGTTGTCCATCCCCCATGGAGCGGTTTCTTATGTGGATCCTTGTGATCAATTCCCCATTTATACCCTGATCCTACCCTTACTCTCCTGGAATCGCTACTCTCAGTATTGGTCCTGAGGGGTTTATCCTTCCTTGATTCCGTGTTTCCATCCAGCTCTTGCCTGTACCAGTATACATCCTCTGCTCTAGCCAGATTTGTAAGGTAGAATTGGGATCATGATAGTGGGGGTGGGGGTGGGGGAGAAACATTAAAGAACTAGAGAAAAGTTGTCTGTCTCATTGGTGCTATACTGCATCCTGAATTACTCGTCACCTCCCTGAGACCTTTTTGTAAAGGGATTTTCTCTTGTTTACATATGGGCTTCGGGTCTCCACTTCACACCCTCTCCCTCATTCACAATGATAGGATTTTTGTTCTTTGATGCCTCATACCTGATCCTATCAACACCTCATGATAACATGGGCCAGTGTACTTCTTATGTGGACTTTGTTGCTTCTAAGCTAGATGGCTGCTTGATTATTTTCAAGTCTTTAAGACTCTAGATGCTATATCTTTTGAAAGCCAGGGACCATCAGCTTTCTTCACCACATTTGCTTATGTAACCACTTTCGTCTTGGGAAGGTGACCATCATGGAATGCCGGGTTAATAGAACAAAGTGTTCATGTGCTGGAGTACTTGAGTGGAGGTCCAACATCCGTCTCCTGCCTTAATACTAACTCTACAAATATATGTACATAGATCTATTTCTCCATCCTCCTATATAAATATATTCACATATGTATATGCCTATATTCAGAACTCTAAATGCTTTTTGCCTCCTTTTAGTTTTCTCTTGTCCCACTATCATGTTCAGCCTTCATTTGGGTTTCAGTAACTCCTATCGGTTACATTGCCCTTGATCAAGTCCTACCAGGCCTCCTACACCCTACATGCCATTGATTTTATATTACTTGTTCCCTTGTCCCTGATTTGTTAAAACCCATTCCCTACCCGCCCCCCCACCACATCTCCCATGTCCCCCTGGTGTTGTTGGTCCCTTATTTTCTCCTCTAGATTGTTTATCTCGCCGATCTTATGTAGATAGACCTGCAGAGATAATAGTATGCACAGAAGACAATAAAACAAAGCAAGAAAACAAAAAACAACAAAAGCAAAAGCCTGTAAATAGTTCAAGGTCTGTTTGTTGACTTATAGGAGTGTTTCCTGGTAAAGTCTGATTGGGTGTCACATCCGGGCCCCAAAGTCTATTTTGGTACTGGGGACTTCATTGCTCTGCTCCCCTTGCTGTTCTATTGCATGCCCTTAATTCAGCGGTTCTCAAACTGTGAGTTGCAACCCATTTGGGGGTTGAATGATCCTTTCAGAAGGGTGCCTGATTCATAACAGTATCAAAATTACAGTTATGAAGTAGCAAGGAAAATAATTTTATGGTTGGGGGCTCACCACAATATGAGGAACTGTATTCAAGGATCATGGCATTAAGAAGGTTAAGAATCAGAGCTGAGCCCCGGTGACGTAGTGGTTGAGTGCGGGACTGTGGCCCACAGGCATGGCGGTTCAAATCCAGTAGCGGCTCTCCAGAAGCAAGGCTGGATAGCTCCCCCGACCACCAGAGAGCAGTGATGGCCCCCTCCCAAAAAAGAAGGTGGAAAATCACTGTTTAAATGTTTTGCCTCTGTGTGTTGGAGTCAGATTGGGCACAATTCCTGCACTTTGTCTCAAGTGATTCCCCCCCGAAGTGCTACGGGTCAGTGAGAGACAGCATGTTTTGGTGTGAGGCCAGCCCTATGCATTCTCTGTGCATTGGCTCCTCTGAGCAGGAATATCATCCTCAGGACCTGTGGGCCCGGATGTGCTCCACTCTCTCTTCCTCACCCTTCATTTGCTCCTGTGTGCTCTGATCAGACATGTCCCTCTCCCTGAGCTGTAGCTTTAGTGCTGTCCTCTGAAGGGAATTCTTCTGCTGTGGGTGTGGGGTGGGGCTTGTCCATCTTGTTGTGATTGGGCCAGGCTGCTCAGATGCCTCTGTTGGTTCTCTGCTTCATGCGATATGTTGCATTCACATCTTGGAGCATCATGTTGGCGTCTAGTCCCTCTTTCCCTGTGGAGATATAAACAATACCCTTCCTTGAGTGCGTTAGCCATCACTTTTATTTTCATTTAAGAATTCAGAGATGTCTACTATAATGTTTACAAATTACAGTACCAATGAAATCTTTTTAAAAATGAATGAGATTCAAAGATTTCTTTCAGAGATTATCTTGATAAGAAATGGCTCAAATTTCTAAATGTATGAGAGTCTTAAAGAGCTATAACACTTCCATGAACATATGTATTTTCACAGAGAGCAGACCTTTTATGAAAATATCATTCCTATTCTGAAAGAGTCTCACCAATTTAGTCATTTCAAAAATAAAATTATTTTTCCTTTTGGAGGTGGGGTTTAGAGATGGGGCCACTATAGAGGACTTCAAATGCTCATAAAAGCAGAGTGAATAATGTAATCAATCTCTGTCCTCATCATTGCTGATGATTCCCTAGCCATAATTTAATTTCACCTGTAAATATTTCAACATGAGTTTACAAAAGTTAAGGATTCATTTCCTTAACGTAACCAATGCCATTATCTTCATTAAAAATCAATTCACAAAGAGCAAGTGACATTTTGTCAGGAGACTCCTTGCTGATCCTTGCCCGTGCAGACAATAAAATCTCAGTTTCTTTTGCAAATAATAATAATAGTATGTTAACTAGAAACCTTTAATATGCAATATACAGATTCCTGTTATTTCAAGATCAAAATAATACCCATCTTTTGAAACTGGCTATCTTTTCGTTTTCTTTTAATCTCTAGATTTCTCCTCCACCTCAATTTTCCCATTCACTTTTGAACTCACAATGTTGCTTCTTTCCCTTGACATTACCCATGTCAAGGTCACTAGTGACTGTCGGTACTCATGCTCAGTTCTCATTTTACGCCATGCCTCAATAGAACTTGACACATGTTCATCTAATATCCCAGAATTCACTTGGCCAGTCATTTCTCAGGCTAATAGTAATATCTTCCAAATGATGGTGTCCAGACCCTGTCAACACCCTCTCCTCTCTGAATTTTAGTCACCCCATAGCCACATTATTCAACTTCTTTACTGACAGAAATTCAAGCCGACTCAAATGAGGACATGGGATAAGGATTATCATTGCTGATGGCAAGATGGATCTTGGCTGAACATAGAAAATACCAGAAACATGTTTATCTGTTTTTATTGACTCTGCCCTGGTGACATAGGAGTTAAAAGTTGGGCTCCAACTGGCAAACTCAGAAGTTAGAAACCACCAGCTGCTCTTTGGGAGAAAAATGGGGCATTGCTACTTTGTAAAACTTTAAACCCACAGGGACAGGTATATTCTATCCTTGCTATGAATCGGTATTGACTCAATTGTAGTAAGTGTACTATTGATCATGCAGATATTTCACTGTGTGGACCATAACAAATTATGAATAGCACTGAGAAGAATGGGAATTTCACAACACTTAATTATGCTCATGAAGAACCTGTACATAGATCAAGGGCAGTTATTCAAACAGAATATGGAGCTATGTATGGTTTAAACTTGGAAAAAGTGAGCATCAGGGATGTAGTCTTTCAAACTATACTTATTCAGTCTATTTGCTGAACAAGTAATATGAAAAACTGGATTATTGGGGGGGGGGGGAACAAAGAATGTGGCATCAGGATTAACCTGTGCAGGTGAGACACCATTGTTTGACAATTGAAGATGACCTGAAGCACTTGTTGGGGATGATCAAACCCTACAGTCTTCAGTATTATCTTAGCTGATATTCTGGAGAATCTAAACCAGTGAAGCTTAATATATACATGGGAAGCTTAATATATGCATGGGAAGACTTGTATAAGGGAAATGATTTACATGATTGTAGCAGGCAAGTTCCAAATCAGAGAATCAGATATCAGACTCGGCACCTCTACTGACTCATGTAACTTCAAGGCTGATGATTGGCAGGTTGGATGTCAAGTTTCGGGATGCGCAGAATGAATGTTTCCAATGTTGCCAATTAAGATGGCTGGCTGACAACTTCCAAGGTCAGCAGTCCATTGTCCAAAGAACCTGAGGTCATATGGCAAGTCAGACTCAAAGTCCGGACCCCACAGAAGAAGAAACATAAAAGGAAGCAAGTGTTTCCACAACAATCATTTATATTGAAAGCAGACCACACTCCCAAGGAGAGCTCATCATGGGGGGGTTACAAAGGAACTCTGGTGGGGTTGTTGGGTAAGCATTGGTGGCTTAAATCCATCAGTCTCTCTTGAACAAAAGTTGAAGGTGTGTGCTCCCATGAAGATTTACAGTCTTACAGGAGGCCTCACTTCAGCTGGTATCAATTTCTAATCTTGAGAGTTGAAAGAGAAGACCAATCACCTCCTGCCATAATAACTATCTTCCAGGCACCCTAAATAGATATGCCTTCAGGGGTGCTCACGTCCAGAGGTGAGAAGTCGGGTGGGCAAGCCTCTCTTTGAGAAGGTGGTTAAACCTCTGTTGGTGAGTAAACGTGGTGAGAAGAAAATGCTTAACATTAGTTATTTAGATCACTAAGGGGAAAATCCACCCAGAACTGTGTTCCTAATTAGGCACTTTGGGCACAGTTTCTATTTAGTCACCAGTGACCCAGCTCACTTGCTATAGACAACTAGGACTTTGTACTCTATCTGCCTGAGGTAAACAAAATTCTCCATCAGCTACACTACAAGGCTATAATTTAGAAACCTCAGTAAGTGAATTAGACATTACCTTATACTCACCTGTAGCAAATTTAAAGAACTGAAATACTCCCTTGAACTTAAGGCTGAAATGCCCTAGTGTGAGATGAACCAGAAGATTGCTATCTCAAGGTTATAGATTTGAAGGTCATTGACCCTTGGTTCAGATCTCTTACTTTGAGGGTCTCCAATGAATGGTGGTTATGTACTACTGTATGCTTAATATTTTCATGCTCTCTTTGCGTTTTGATAACTTAGTCTAGCAGGCATGGTTCTGCCTTTACAAATGAGCAATATTGAAAGTGTTACCCAGTCTCCAGCCCTCATCATCTGCATAAAACAGTGTCCAGTCACTTGTGTTTTTATCTGTACAGGTCAATAATCTATGTATTTTGGTATGAAAGCTATCCTATACATGTATAATTTCCTTTTCTAAGCTGTATTTGAAATTCTATAGTTTTAGCTTAATTAATGATACTATCCATAAAATTTCCATAAGCCCATGGGAATGACTTCTAATGTTCCCCAATGAAAGAATAATGGTGCTTCCAAAGTGGAAGGGACCTAGATGACTCACAGTACATGAATGAATTTTGAGCTCACACTTACACATAGCCCTAATCTAAAAACAATTAGTTCCTATGACATGGCCCTAGTATATACCTTTCCTTATGAAGTTATGGTGCTATAGCAAAGTGTCGTGAAAAAATCAGATGGTGCCTAGCTCTCACAAAAAACAGCATCTGGAATCTTAATGACTTGTCTTAAAACAAGCAGCTAGCTAAGTGAGGTGACAGGAGAGTTCACACAAAAGAAGCACACCAACCTATGTGATTCAAGGATTTTGAATAATAAAATCCAAGACTGGAAGAGGGAACAGCATTAAAGTTTACATTCTGAATACCCAGTTTACAGAAGGCTATCGATGACAGTGAAACCCAAAATCTATTCGGAAGATCTCCACTTTATTAAGCTACCTCAGACTATTAATCAGAGTTAGAAATAGCCTTGCTATCAGACAGGGTGCATTGAAAATGGAGTAATGCATATGTTGATACCTTTTGTTCTTTTTGACCCATTTAAAATATTTTTAATTTAATTTTTGCTTTCTTGGATTGAGGTTTTCCTGTATTTTATTTTGTTATTGTTTTTTTGTTTTTTAATCTTTTTATGTATGAAATCAAGGATAAGTAAATCTATAAAGACAGTAACTAGGTTAGTAGTTTCCTAGGATTATGGATTATTTCCTCAAGGAAAGATAGGGATCTAATAATATGGAGTGCAAGGAAGAAGAAAATACTCTAAAATTGATTGATTGTAGTGATGATGCACAATTCTTTTTAATATGTTTAAACATATTAAACTTTATGGTATGTGAATTACATGTCAAAAAGATTTATAATCTGTGAGACTATTTTGGAATCAAGTCAATGGCAAAGAGTAACTGTCAAGCATAAAAATTGTAAGAATGATAACAGGACTTGTCTTAAAAGTGGGACTGGGCAGTGTTTTGTTCTTTTGCATACAGGGAACTATGAGTCAAAACTGACTTAATAACACCTAACAGCCACCATGGCATAACCACTGAAAATCCTGACCAAGGTAAATTGACAAAAAAAAAATTAACTATCACAAGTGTGAACCGTAACTCCACATATAAAGGCTAGAGACCAAAAACATACAACTGAATAAAGAAGCAGTGGCATGATACAGAGAAAAATATTCAAGTTATCAACAATTTCATTTTACTTGGACCCACAATCAACATTCCTGGAAGCAGCAGTCAGGAAATCAAGCAATGTCTTACATGTGCTCTAAAAGACCTTTAAAAGTGTTGTGACAGTCATGTTAAGTCTATTTCAGGATTGGAAGTGCTGGGGTGGAGTCTAGCCTGTCAATCTGGAGATAAACAGTGAGATCTCTGTGTGGGCACGGCTTTCTCCTGAGACTTCTGGGAAATCGCGCAGTATTTTTCTCTCTTGGAGATGCTCTACTGACAAGATACAAGACTCAGTCCCTGGCAGACATTGCAGCTGACCAGACAACATGTCAGCATGCTGATAGACCCTGAGTTCTGAAAACTAAAGGAGTTGGAGGAGAAGCCACCTGAACTTGCCCTGATGGAACCAGATCTCTGAAGTCAGAAAAGCCACATAGAAACTCTACCAGTGCTGAGATGCTTGAGAAGCTACAGAAAGGCCCCTGCCAGCGTTGACATGCTTCTACCATCATGGATACACAAGACTCTGTACCCATTGGCCGATGATTGACCTCGTGTCATTGCATGTGCTTTGTGAATCTGAAGAAGACTTTACAGACTGGTATCAGAGATATGGGCTAATATCAGACTTGTGGGCTTGGACTGGACTGGGTTGGGATGCTTTCTCAATGTTCCATTCCTCTTGTATATAAACCTCTCCCTTGTATACATATGCGTGTTTATGAATTTGTTTCTCTAGCTTACCCAGGCTAACATAAGTGTGTAAAAACAAAGATGTCACTTTGATGACTAAGATGCAGTGGACTCAAGCAGTGATGTTTTTAGCCACCTCAAAACCTGTGAAAGCTGGACAGGGAGTATGGAAGACTGAAGAACTGATACATTTGGATTATGGTGATGGTGAGAAATATTGGATAGACACAGACTGCCAGAAGAACAAGTGCCTTAAATCTGTCTTGGGGGATAGCCAGAATGCTCTTTTGAAATGAGGGTGGTGAGACTGTATCAGTTGTTTTGAGGACATCACTAGGAGGCCCCAGTCTGGAAATGTCCTCACATGGGGGAGAGCATCAAAGAACAAGAGGAAGCCCCTAGGTAAGATGCATGAATCAGAATGATGGTGAGGCCAGCCCAGGACTGTACAATGCTTTATTCACTTACACAGAATTTTGCTATGTGTCAGAGCCAAGTTGATGGCTTTTAATAACAACTGTTCACTCCATTATAAAGGCTTAGACCTGAGAATATCCTTTACTCCTCTTTTTCTCGCATCACCCTTATCCAAACTATTAGTCCTTTCTTTCTTTTTTTTTTTTTTAATAAAGGCCAAATATAAAGACTTAATTCCATACCCTGCTCGTATGCCACCTTTATCTCCTCACTTCAACTTTTAACTTCTCTTACTTTTTTTTTATACTAAGGACCCCTGGTAGGGCAGTTGACTACCAAGTAAAATGTCAGCAGTTGAAGTCCACCTAGCTGGTCCATAGGAAGAAAGGGTTGGTGGACTGTTCTTGTGAAGATCACCACCTAGGACAACCGATGCGGTCGATCTGCTCTGTGATATCAACAATGGATTCAAACAGCAATGGCCATACCGCTGGAACAGGACTGGGCAGTTAGTTATGGAGAGGAGCACTCTGAAATGACTATACGGAACTGACTATATGGCTCCTACAAACCACAGTGCCCTAAGGCTTCCTTGTCTTGACAGCATAGAGCAGGGGTTTCCAACCTTCCTAATGCCATGACCTTTAATACAGTTCCTCATGTTGTGGTGAGCCCCCCTAACCATAAAATTATTTTCATTGCTGTTTCACAACTGTAATTTTATTACTGTTCTGAATCGTCATGTAAATATCTGATAGGCAGGGTGTATTGTCATTGTTACAAATTGGACATAAAGTACCATGATTAATCACAAAACAATATGTAATTATATTGTAAAATATTATTTCTAATTACAAATAAACGAAATTTTGTCTTGAAGCATGGTGTTGCATGGGTAGCAGTCTTCATGCCAGGTTACTCATATGTGGGCATATCTGCATGTGACCCTCCTGGAGACAGATAGAGGCACAGTGTCTCAGTTCCTGAGCCCATGGGAGATATATGTTTTTCGATGGTCTTAGGTGACCCTTGTGAAAGGGTCATTCTGCCCTCAGAGGGGCCACGGCTCATGGGTTGATAAACACTGGCATACAGGAATAACAAACTATTTATTAGCCTTGTCTTAACATATCGAATTCATTTTATCACATCTCTACTCAAAGTGCTTTACACTTTCCCATCTCATTAGAATAAAATTCCCCATGACCTACAAAGTCGATGAAAGTGTATTTTTTGGCTACCTCACAAGTACTGCTCTCTCCATTTTTCTCCAAGCTCACGTTCCTCCAGCCACATTTGCCTTATCGATTTCTTTCAAATCACCAAAGACACATCTGCCTAAGAGCCAGTGTTTTGCCTAGAACTTCCCACAGATCCTGGAAGGCCTCATGCTCTCACTTTGTTCAGGTCTCGGATCAATTGTGATCACTCTCAGAGATATTTCCCTGGCCCCTCTCAAGATAACACAGCACACCCAGGCACTTTCTCCTTACTCTTATCCTTCCTTCGTACCACCTGTCATGAGCTGAGATCGTAATAGGTATCTATTTGCTTGATTTTTGTCTCTCTTCTCTCATCAAAATGCACAATTCATGGGGATACAAACTGTTTCTATTTTATTCACCGCTGGATTATCCATACCTAGAACAGCTTTAGAAATTAGCAAGTACTTAATGAATATTTATTAAGTAATAAAATGAATGTAATCATCTACCATTAATAGATAGGGTATAGTTTATGTGGCCAAGTCCTGTTATGTGAATAATTTCCCCTGATTTTTGCTGTTATAGACAGTGAATGAATATCACTAATAGATATGGTACAGTTTATTTGGCCAAGTCCTGTTATGTGAATATTTCCCAGACTTTTGCTGTTATAATGACAGTGAATGAATATCGGGTTGCATCAATGAGAAGACTTAAAACAAAAATCAGTGAAGAAATTTCATGATGTTTTCATTCACCCTTTCTCTGAGTTTTTTAAAGCCTCCAGCAAGGAGATCTATCACTTACTAGAAATGAAAAAGCAGAAGAAAGATCTTGCAGTGTAAGTAAGTAAATCTAAAACTGAGTCAAGTGTTTACACTAAAGAAGGGAAGTATGTCGTGCCATGTAAAAGGCTATATAGCTGAGTGCCCTCGGGCAAACAGAAGACCCCTAGAAGACTTGCCACTTGTGAAGCTCTGTTTTGGTCACTGACTGGGTGACCAGGGCGCTAGTCAAGGTGACTGCCACACAACAAAATTCTATCCATCCTGACTCTGCTGTGTGCCTTGTGGCTCAGCACAGGGAAAAGTCCCATCTCTCAGAAGAAATCTCTGTCCTTGGTGAGCGTTGGTGTAGTCTGAGAGAGGAGCCAGAGAAGTGCCAATCCCAAGGACTTCAAGAATAGAATCTCTAAGCCAACTGTGCTACATGCAGTCACGAGTCACAGGGGTGATTCAAATCCACAAATGCATTAAAATTTAATGCATATTTTTGTACACATGTCCATTTTTCCTGTAGATACATTTCTAGAAATGGAGTTATTGAATGCACAGGTACACAGTGACAAATAGTGGCAGGATCCAGGACTTCTAACTCTTGGTCTAATGGTCTTCTCAGTAAAATGTACATTGATAAATGTGAAGAGCTAGTGAAAACATGGCAGTAGTAAACAATTCTTTGTGTGGCTATAGTTCCAAAATCAAAGTGGAAACTTTATTACTTAAGGATGCTACTGAGCAGAGAACACATCTTTTCTGTGCTCTCTCACATATGAAAAAAGACAGAGAAAAGCCTTGCCTTTTAATGAAGAGATACAGACAACAGGCTTGAAAAAAAGTTTTATTTTTTGTTGTTTGTTTGTTTTCAGACAGTGATACGAGCTACAGTGTAAAATAAACACAGGTCAATGTTATAGTGATATGACTACTTTATAGGGGGTGGTCAGGGACAGCATCTCAGGTGATAACTTTGGAGCTAAGCCAGGAATGAAGAGGCGTCAATAATGCGAAGGTCCAGGAGAGAGCAAAAGTGACGAGTTTGCAGAGGGCACGATCTTCCAGAGTTAGAGAGTGGAAGGAAACCAGGCAACGGTATGAACCCTTCTTTCAGAAGTTTGTCCCTGTGGGGGTTACAAGAGTTTAGGTCAACTTATGCGTGCATGAAAACGTAGGAGTAGAGTTTATCAAGTCACAGACTGATAATACCTCTTGGGCTTTTTTATATGAGAGAGCCTGAGAACCTGTCTCTCTTACTCTTATCTTTTCTGATAGCTTGGATTGAAAATATGGCTCTGGGATTAACAGTTCGTGCAGCCTGCCATCCCTGGGCACACTGCCATGTTCCGGTGGACTTTGGGTCCATGTGACTGCACCCACCAGCCCGGGTCTCCCAGCTTGCTATTTCACCTTCCTGCATCATTGACCTGCAGCTATGCACTACTCTGAGTTGGGTTTGGATGATTTTGATGCAAAATTCTTTCTTCATATAAAATTCTTTCTTATACATATGAATGTCACTGATTTTGTTTCCCTAGAAAACCCAGCCTAATACAGGCACATTACCTAAAAAAATTATTATTTATCATTAGGAACTAAGTAACAAGCAGAAATAGTTCAAAGAATTTTTCCACCCTGTCGATTTTTCTATGATTAAGTTTATTGATGTATATTTTCCATAGAGTAAAATTATTTTTAGACATAAGAATTTTGACAAAAGCTTACGTCACAAAAAGATCAATATACAGTATATTTATGTGATCAAGAGCAAGTCTCAGTCATTTCTGACATCCACTTTGATCTTTTCTTTGCTTTTTCTCATATCTTTTATTTTAATCATTTTAGTGGGAGCTCTCACAGATATTACAACAATCCATAATTCAATTAGATCAAGCGTAATTGTTCAATTGCTGCCACCATCAGTTTTAAAACATTTTCTTTCTTCTTGAGAGAAATCAACTCCCTTTTATCCCCTTTCACCCTACGTCCCAGGAACCCTTATTATTATATCATGTTGTGTTATTATTATTATTAGCTGTATCTTACACTATCCGCTATATCTGTTCACCTATCATTGTATTTGTTCCCCTCAAGTGAGGTTATACGTCATCATTGCAATGAGTTCCTCCTTCTCTTACTATAACCTCAGGGAATCATTACTTCCATTACTGTTTCTGGAGGGTTTAGCTCTCTTGGATTTCATGCATCAAACAATCTTAATTATACAAATGAGCATATGCAGGCTTAATAAGATTAATGGGATCAAAACTAAGACCATAATAGTAAGGGAAGAGATATTAAAAGCTAGAAGATAGTTGTATGTTTATTAGTGTTAAACTGCACCCTGAATGTATCATCACTTCCATGTGACCCTTCTGTGAGGGACTGTCCAATTATCTTACAGGTGGGTTTTGGGTCTCCACTTAGTCTGTGCACCTTCACATCAATTTATTATTTTTGAACTTCTGATACCTATTTCCATTGATACCTCATGATCACACAGGCTCACTTATCTTTTTAATGATGTTTTGCTTTTTAATCTTTTTAAAAATCATTTTATTAGGAGCTAATACCGCTCTTTTCACAATCCATGCATCCATTCATGTGTCAAGCACATTGGTGCATTTTTGGCCATCATCATTCACAAAACCTTTTCTTTCTAATTTAGCCCTTGGTATTAGCCCATTTTCCCCCTTCATTTCCCTCCCTCTCCAACCCTTGATAATTCATAAATTATAATTATTTTTTCATATCTTACACAGTCCAATGTATCCCTATTCTACCTTAGAGGATGTACTGTGGTACGAATAAGAGCTAGAAACACAGGGAATCTAGGGCAGATGAACTCCACAGGACCAATAATGAGTTTAGAGATACCGGGATGGTAAGGGTAAGGTGGGGGAGAAAGGTGGGTATCGATCACAATGATCTACTTTTAACCCCCTCCCTGGGGTATGGACAGCAGAATAGTGGGTGAAAGGGAACAGTGGACAATGTAAGACATGAAAATGAAATTTTTAATTATCAAGGGTTTATGACGCTTTGCTTTTTTGATGTAAGGTATTCTTGATGCCATGCCACAAGTCATTGGGTCTTCTGACATTAATATTCAGTGTCTCAAATCTGTTCTTGAGATGTTCACAAAATTAAGATGTGATGTACTCAAGGTCATAATTTGGCTCTTGTGGATTTGTTCTTCAACACACCTAAATTTACATATGAATAAGTGATGATTCTGTTCTACAGTCAAGAATTGGTCTCAGTTTGACTGTGCAACATTTTGGCTGTGAGCTTTTCCATGATATCTTCCTGAAAATATAGCTAATTTGATTCATATGTATTCTATCATGTAAGATCCTTGTGTGCACTCACCATTTGTATTGTTAGAGGAAGGGGAATATTTCCAATGAAGTCATGGGTCTTATAAAATTCTGTCATGAATGATCTTTCAATGAAAAAAAGTGGTAAAAGAATTACAAATGAAATAAAGTACTGCTTGATGTGCTTGAAATATGGAATGGTATGGTTTCTGTATTAGCTCCCAATACAATGATTTTGAATGGGGTGGGGGTGGGGTGGGGTGGGGAGACAGATGCAGATGCTGTAATGTCTAGTAAATGTTTCAGGAAACAGCCACAAGGCTGTCCATGTCAGAAGGAAGTGCTGAGATATTGAGTTAGATGATTTTTCGTGAGACAATTTTCCTTCTTGGCTCTCAGTATAAAATTGTGACATGATCATCATACAATATTCATTTGCAATATATTACAGCCTTTATAAGGGAGCACTTTGAACACATTGTAAATGGATCCAGAGTTTACTCATGTTTATGGCTTAATGCCAAAAACCATCCATTTATGGTTTAATACAAAAAAATTAGCAGCTGAAAAAATACCTGACCCTGGGAATGTTAGTAATTAATAGCAGTTAGTAATGTAGTAAGGAGGAAAGAAAACATCTCTCATGCAATCTCATTTTACATCTATCACCAATGCCATTTTTTCCAAGTTCTATCCCTGTCGCCTCCCCAACTTTTGCATTCCAATTGCTAATAATTACCAATGCATCTTGATTCGTGTTTGAACAACTTTAGACTGAAAACTTTGGTAGAATTCTCCACTTTATTAGCTTTAGTAGTTGATGTATAAATTTGAATAATGTACTAACTAGACCTCCTCATAGGCACCTAGATATTACCCTATCACAGATAGCATTGTGATTCAAAATCAATCTTGAATTGTTCTTTTTGATGATGAATGGGATGTCTTGTGTTTGAATTTGTTATTCCAAGAATAATAAGTCATATGATTGTCCAATTCCAAAAAACCATTACCACATCAGTTCTGTGCCTAGACTATCAATCTTATGCCATCAACTTTAGTAGTTTTATTGACATATAGTTCACATACCATACAATTTAGTGGTATAACTATATTTGAAGGAGTTACATAATCATCACAACAATCATTATTAAAACTGTTTTCTTACTTTTTGTACTCATTAACACTTTTGGTGCTATTTTTAGATGTCGTTGAGTCTGTGCTGATCCACACTGACCCTAAGCACAAAGGACAAGACACTGCTCGGTCATGTTGTGGCAGCCACTGTGGCAGCCCAGCTCATTGTGGATCTTCTTCTTTTCCTCTGCCTTTCTACTTTACCCAGCATGCTATCCTTTTCCACAACCTCCCCTTGCCATAATCCTTAGAAACTGTGAATCTAATCATTGTCTCTCTTGCATATAAAGAAAACCATATGCAAAGAAAAAATAGCAAACTAAAACACAGAAAAAGTTCTATTCAAAAGAAAGCAGAAAATAATAAAAACTAGAACAAATTTTAAATATGTCAAGAGGAATAGCAAGTGACAATAAATTTAACCTAGCTTCATCTACACTAACCCACTTTCCAATGCAATCTGTCTGATAGGAAGACTATTGAAGTCCCCAGTCAATGAGTAGAGAGAGGCTTAGTCCCTGTGGACTCTACAATGGATTTTAAGCTTCCACCATCATCCAGAGACTTCTGAAAATGGGATGCTCAGAATTGAAGCTCTGATGTTGTCCCCTCCTCCTGTCTTGGATTCTATTATTTACAATCCTTGAATTACCCAGGCTGATGTAATTCTTTCATGTGAACTTAGTTGTCATGTCATTTAGATGACTGCTTGTTGGAAGACAAGCATTTATGATTCCAGATAGTCTTTCTGATGGTTAGGTACCATCTGATTTCTTTATCATATCTTGCTATAACATAATATTTTCGGTGATGTATTTATGAGGGTAGTTACTGAATAGCTCCAGGTTATAAGAACTAATTGCTCTTAGATTAGGGTTTACAATTAAGTGTGAGTTCAAAATCCATTCATATACCTACAGTTTATATAAATAACAGGATATATAAATAAATCCTTGTTGGTCTTAGCCCTGGTGGCATTGTGGTTGTGCGTGGGACTGTGGGACTTTGGTTGTGCGTGGAACTGGGTTGGAGGTTCAAATCCAGTAGCAGTTCTCCAGAAAAAAGGATGGGCCTCCTACTTCCAATACCAGAGGGCAGTGATGCCTCCCCCAAAATAAATATATCCTTGTTTATTTTTTGTTCTTGTTTACATTGGAAATATTATCACTTTATTGTTGATTATTTAAATAATCCTCATGAAATCTATGGTAATTCTATTAATAGTAATATTAAATAAGCAAATGGTATAGAATTTAATATACTGTCCTATACACATACATGTATAGGACAGCTATTTAGACTAAGATGCATGGATTGATGACTTGTTAACTGGACACCATTATGCCAACAATGAAGACTGGAGGTAGAGTAAAATTTTCAATAATACTCATTCAATAAAGCAGATCTATTTGTGCTCATTAAGATATCATAAAACGCCTATGAAGTATGAAAATAGAAAACATATGATGGTCTTAAGTTGCCAATTATTGGACACCGTAAAAGGAGATCTGAAACAAAGTCCACCGATATCCAAATCCACCACCTTGAAATAGCACTCAATTGCTTCTCACACAAGAGCCTTTCAGCCTAAAGTACCAGGGAGTATTTTGGGTCCTTAAATCTGCTACCAGTGTGTTTAAGGTGGAGTTTTTGAATCAGATCCTTCTGGTGTGACCAATGAAGGATGTTGTGGGCCTCACAAGGGTGGTTCACATGGGCTGGAGAGAAACTCAATTCAAAGTGCCTGACTGGAAATGTATTCTCCCATTGGTATGGTATATAAGTACTGCTAAGTGTTTTCCCAACGGCTGGTTGCCCCTGCTGATTTACCCACCAGGAAAAGTGAAATCACCTTCTCTGAGACAGACATGCCACCCCATCCACGCCTACCCCACCTCTGGACTTGAATGCCCCTTAAGGTACATTCAGCACCTCTGTTGGAGTGTCTGTTGATTTGAGATGACCATGGAACAATGCTATTTGGCAAGGACTGAGAAACTGACCCAAGCTGGGCTCTCTTCGGACTATATAGTTTTCAAGATGTACAAATAAGGGGGTGCATCCTGAGTAGGCACCCCACCTTGTTGCTTGGAAGACAGGATGAGAAGATTCCATGACCCATGTTCTAATTGTTAGTGGGTGTTTGAAGCTGTTTCTTCTCATTTTGAGCCATGTCCATCAGCAAATGAAGGCTGAAAAAACGTTCTCCATCACCATCATTACTGTCCACTCTACTTTGAGGGGCAGCACTTCCCAGTCACATTTTGAGTGCTTTCCAATGTCAGGGACTCAACACTATATTGGACAGTGTTTTGCTGCTGTTTGTAAGGATAGCAGGCGCTAACTGAGGTGGGCAGACTTCTCTTTCTTCGTTGTCCGGAGGTCCCACTGCTTCCCTTGGGTAATCCTCCTGGTATTTGAAATACAAGGTAGTTACATAGTTTCTCATATCGGAGCCATGTGCAAGTCACCAGTTTGACAAACTGAGACAAGTGGTGGTTTGGTTGAGGAACAACTCACCTCACTGCCATCCAGGTGGATTCCAACTCAGGGCAACCTACAGATAGGGGAGAACTGTCCCAGCGAGTTTCCAAGGCAATACCAAAGCCTCCTCTTTCTCCCGTGGAGCAACTGGTGATTTGGAACGGCAAACCTTGCTGTTAGCAAGCAAATGCTTCACTCACTACTCCACCAGAATTTCTGTGGTTTGGCTGAGACTCGTCTCCACGCCATTGCTCTCTGCAATCTACAGTACTGTTTCGATTCCTTCTCCCCTTCCTCGTTGTGGTCCTCTCCTCAGTACTCATGACCTCGGCACTAACAATCTGAGAACCACAGAGAACCCGTGTGCAGCTGCCTGGAAGGAAAGATGCCTGCGGTTTGCTGTGAGTGTCACACTTTTGCTTAGCAGCAGAGGGCAGCATTAACCCTGGGATTTTAATACTATGCTCTATTGAAAATGTTACCACTAGGCCTCCTTCTATCACAGATCAGTTCTCCAAATACAAAGGAGGTCCCACTGGAAGGACATTTTCAGTTATCTCTTATAGTCTGAAGAACATAGCATGTATTTTTGAATCTCACATGAAGCCCGGAAGTGACTTGTGACTTTTTGTTGAAACTGCTAATCTTGTTAGGTGGAATTGAGTTAGTTTTCAACTCACAACAACAATATATACAACAGAACAAAACACCACACACTCGTGCATCATCCCCACGACTATTCTCATGTTTGAACCCATCACGGAACTCACTGTGTCAGTCCATCTGGTCAAGCTTGGGTCTTCCCTTCTTTGAAGACCCTCTATCACACATGATGCCCTTGTCCAGGGACTGGTCTCTCATGACAATATGTCCAAAGTGTGTGAGGTCATATATCACCATCTTTGCTTTTAAGGAACCTTCTGACTGTTCTTCCAAGACAGATCTGTTTTTTCTATTGATAGTCTATGGTACTTTCAATATCCTTTATCAGCACCATGATTAAAATTCATCCATTTTCCTTTGGTCTTCCATATTCAATATGAAACTTTCACATATTTATAAGGTGATTGAAAATACCATGGCTTGTCCCAAGCACACCTTACTCCTCAAAGTAACTGCCTTGTGTATCAGTTTTACCCAAACCAATGCTAGTGTTACTAACATCTATAGTCATGTGATTTTGAGGAAGTTGACCATAGGGAGGAGTGCATATATATGTGTGTCTATATATATACATACTATATACACATGTTTTTTAGATTCCATACATATTCCTAAGATAAGATTTGGCTTGATCCAACCTATTCAAAGACTTTCTAAAGATATCCTTTTACTTGGATCCATTATCAGTGTCCTTAAAAGCAGCAGTCAAAAAATCAAATGACATAGTGCATTGGGAACATATGCTGCACTAGACCTCTTTAAAGTGTTGAAGAGCAAAGATGCCACCTTAAAGACTTATGGTTTCATCTAACCCAAGGTATGGCATTTTTAATCGTCACATATGCCTGCAAATGTTGGACAAAGAAAAAGGAAGACTGAAGAAAAAGATATGCACTTGAATTATGATATTGACAAAGAATGTGTCGTGAACAGCTAGAAGAATTAATAAATCTGTCTTGGAAGGCATACAGCCAGATTGCCCTTCAGAAGCAAGGGTGCCAAGATTTGGTCTCACATAACTTTAGAAATGGTAAAGTGCAACTAGTCCCTGGAGACATGTTTATGAGAGAGTCGGTGACAAGGAGGAAGGTCCTGGCAAGATGCACTGACACAGTGGCAGTAACATTGGTTGAAAGATAGCCACGGTTTTGAGAAGGGCATAGGGCTGCGTAGTGTTTTGTCCTGTTGTACACAGGGCCACTGTGATTTGGAACCAACCGTACAACACCCAAGACGACCAACAACAAATCTAAGGTCTGTCTGAGTTAGGATCTTCTCCAAAAAGGCTTTACCGTGTTCATCTAAACAGAAGCTAGCTCTCCTCTCATTTGTAACCATCTTTTCTTTTATTTCCCAACACTTCTCTTTAACTATGAATCTTCTTTATCTGCCTAGCTAGAGCTAAATGTCTTGCACATGTCCAAACTCTCACTGGCTCGATGCTGTTGTGGCAGTTCAAAACCACCAGCTGCAACGTGGGAGGAAGACAGTGCTCTCCACTTCCGTAAACAGTTACAGTGCTGGAAACCCACAGTGTCAGTTCTACTCTGACCTACATGGCCACTGTGAACTTACATGGCCAGCCTGGAAATACTGGTGCTGACAGATGGATGCTGAAGAAAAGGGAAAGAAGTAAAACGAAACCAAACCCCAAATACCCTTCATTCCTGACTGTGCCCAAATACAAGTTGTCTGCTTTCAGTGTCCCCTCCCATCAGGACTGCCTCTAGGTGGGGGTCAGTGTGGTCTCTGATGGTCTTTGAAATCACATTGGAATGCTACATTAAAAACTTTAAAAACAAAATGAACACAAAGCAATCTTTGCTGGCTAACCTATTGTAACTCAAAAACAAGATCACTAAGTAGTTCACACACCACGATTCCAAGAAACTCTTACCTTCAAAGGTATTCTTCTGAAGATGTGTGCTGTTTTGGAGGTTTGGAGATTTATTTTTCCCCCAACAGTTTTCTTAGCATCTAATTCACATAGCATGCAATTCCATAGTTTAATAATGCCAGGAAGAGTTATACAGTCATCACAGTCAGTTTAGAACCTTTTTCCATTACTCGTCTTTGTATTTATTGTTATTAGCTCTTCATTTCCCCCCAACCTGTCTCAATAAATTTACCTATCCTGAATTTCACATACAGAGAAAGTTTTGAAAAGCTAACCATAGCAAAGTAAAATAGATAAAGATCTCAATAAAAAGACAGAAAGTATTAACATAGCAAAGTTAAAATGAATCAAAAGGGAGATCAAATGATAATTTGAAGGTTTTAATAAGTTAATTAATGTAATTTTATTTATTGATCGTATACGAAATGCCAGCCACTATGCTGAGTGCTGTTGATATAAGTTGATATAATGATCCAATCTATTACAACACTGCTGCAGTTACCTAAGAAAGTCTTTTTTCCACTTGATTCCTGCCTGCCTTGGTTTAAAAAGACTTTTTCTTATCCTGTTGAGCCTTCAAAGATTGGAGACAATTTTTATGATTTTAGACCTTTACTTCATTGAAAAAAAGACAAAACAAAAAAGACAATTGCCACCACCAACTGTAGTTTTAGTACCAGATTTGCAGAAGGCTATATATAACAATGAAAGCCCAAAATCCATTTGCAAAATCCCCACATACACGAAGCTTCGATTGAATTCCTTCTGACCATGAAGCAAGCATGTGAACAGTCTTGCCCTTGGGCAGAGTACATTAGAACGTGGGTTACCTCCATCTCCTTGACCAGTCCGCAGGGGGCTATTCTCTTTTAGGGCTTTTCTGGGTGTGCCCAGGATGGGCATACTGGAATTGCATAGTCATGAGTCATGCCCTGACTACCTCAGTTGGTCAGACCAACCTGGAGATCATTGGTCAGAAGGAATTCAGTGGAAGTTTGCACCATGTGGAGATTCAGATTGGATCCTGGCCTTTCACTGTCCCTGTACCCCTCACAAATTGAGAGTTGAGAATGTATGCTCTAGTACAAAGGTGATGTCATCCCGGTTGTATGATTGTAACATTGTACCATAATTTTACTAGATGTTACCCCTGGGGAGTAACTAGATGTTACTAGATGTTACTCCTGCAGCTTCTATGCATGATTTCCTACAACTGTAATGGATTTACAATTCTCTTAAAATAAAGCTCAATATAAAATGTGAGCTGGTTTTGGAGTTATAGAACTTTTTCATGTTCCCCTGATAAGAAAACCAGCCCTCCCACCCACCTAACCACCGCCACTGGGTGTGACTCTTCAAATGACTTTTGAGGTGGGTAAGGTTGCTGTTCTTTTTCCTGTGCATACCATCAGTTTGTACATTTGGAGAGAGAAATTAATAAAACCTATCTTTGTCCAGTCTGGAAGCAAACTTCAATGCTGTGTTTTTCAAACTTTACACAGTTTGAATTTTGTTTGTTTAAATAAACCCTTGCATCAACTTAAACCAAATTCATTACTATCAAGGTGACTCCAATTCACAGTGCCCCTGTAGAAGAAAGTAAAACTGAGTTTTCAAGATTTTAAATCTTTATATATATATATATATATATATATATATATATATATATATCATATTATTCCTAAAATGAGTCACATGAAGCAGAATTGTACAATTGCTACCACAATCAGTTTCCAAACATTTTCTCTACAGGAACTCCCTGACCTTGTCTCTGCTTCATTCCTCCTCCTCCACTGTAGCCCCTTCCACCGAAACCCTTATTCTACTTGCTGTCTGTATAGATTCATAAATTCTGGGTTTCTACTGGGTTTAAATCTTTTATAGACATAGACAAATGCATCTTTCTCTGGTGGATTCAAACCGTTGACCTTGTGATTAACCACTCAATTCATTGTCTACTGTGCCACCATAGCACGCTGAGATCTTCCATAGAATCTAGTCAACAAAAGGGATCATGGTGGAGTTGTCCTGGTTTAAAGAAGACATAAAATGAGTATCTAGGCGCCACGACCTCTGATTTTAACTGAGATCTTCATTTTATTCAGCGTAGCCTCTCATTACTGATGGATTGGAGTGGAAGGCCCCACTGCTACATGCTTTCTACTGGGTAGGGGAGGAGAGATTCATTAGCAGCTGATAGGAATGAAAGCCCTAGCTCCCTACTTCTCTAGTGCCTCCTATGCCAGTGTTTTGAGTTACCCCCCATAGTTGATGGTTCCTCTGTCTCTGAGACTTCATGCCATCCTAAGGAGCTCTTTAGGTATCTTATTCTGGGAAAAGATACCTTCGTGGATATGGATGTGCTAGGACCCCAGTTTTATTGATGGTATTTGGCTGGAGTAGAAGAATTCCTATTTCAAAGTTTTCTGTTTTGCTAGGCTACCCTTTTTCCTCACCTTTGGGATGAGAGGGCAGGTTTTACTTGTGGCTTTATTTTTTCTGTCCTCATTGGCATGTTTGGATGAACAGCTTCTTCAGAGCTCAGTGTCTGCGATAGGCGAGGCAAGAAAAACTTAGGGAACTTTCCCAAGATCTCTAACTGGTTTGACTTTTCTCCATATTGCTATGTCTTCTGTTTACCTTTTTTTTTTTTTTTTTTTTTACTATGGTAGGGTTGTAGTTGTATTTAGTGTGAAAGATACAAAAAAGTCTACTCCATAGTCCTGGGATGGAAGTCAAATCAGTGTTGTTTTTGCAGAAACACTGAATTATCAAGAAAATCCAGGGGACTTTTGTCTCCTTCATTTTCATGTCCACATGTTCTAAATTTTCTTTTAAAAGGATTTTATATTTTAATCAATGAATTTATTTTATTTTCCAATTATTTAAGTTCAAAATTGTATCTGCAGCATCCTAACTTTTTAGGTTACGGTGTACTTTGATAAGGTTCAAACAAACTCAGACTCATTGCTAGCAAGTGAATTCCAACTCATAGCGGCCCTATAAGATAGGATAGAACTGTCCCTGCAAGTTTCTGAGACTTTAACTCTTAACAAGAATATGAAGCCTCATCTTCCTCCTGTTCAGGAGGCTGGTGGTCTCAAACTGCTAACCTTGTGATTAGCAACCCAATACATATCCAGTAGCCCACCAGGGCACTTCTCTCATAAGGTTAGTGGAGTAAGCATGAGGTAATTGCTGCACATCACACTAATAATATAACAGTGTGAGTTGTCTCCAAGCAACAGATTTTGAGATATGTAATGCGCAGGCAGCTAATCCAGGAATATATTTAGTTCCTACCCCTGTGGAAGGGAAAGAACTGAAGCAGGAATGCAGAGAGGAAGATGTGGAGTTAGGATGCCTGTCTCATGAGGGATGCTCGAACGAGAATGGCTCTTCACAATTGACCACTTCTTGATCATGGGCTGGTCTGGAAAAAGCATCACCTTGGGCAAGGAATCTCTTCAGTCAATTTTGTAACTCACTGCCAGCTGCAAGCTGTCTGTTGGCAGAGCTAGCAGCTGGTGCCAAGGGTCCTTAGTGGAAGGAGTATCTACCGACGCCTCGATGCTAATTCTATATGGGTATCTCAAATGGAAGGGTTTTTTCAAACCTATCCTTTCTAGTTTTGCATTTTGGAGATCCTGCATCTCAGAGTGACATAGGTCACATGTGAGCAACCTCTGACCCAAATATTTTTCCCCACATACCAATTAGTGGTCTTTCCAATATGTAAGCTTGATCAAGTCACTCCACAACATAAAGTATTTCAGGGGCTTCCCATTACTGTAAGAACAAATGTCAGAATCTTTCACATGGAACTCAAAATCCTGCATGAGCACCCCCCTCACCCCTAATGCCCTCTTTAGTGTGTTCTTACCACTCTTGTGCTGCCAGCCAATGCAGGACTAGCTGATATTTTGAGGGCGTTTGCTTCTTCCCATCATAGCACACGTTTCAGCCATCTTCAAGACTCCATTTTAGCCCCCAACACAATTCGCTATCTTCTTGTTTTGCTCTTTGCAAAAAAAATTTCCCTGCCCCCCTTTTCTCTTTTTATATGCTAGGAAAGTCAGACTTTAAGTTTGGGACACGGTTTAGTAATCAAACCACCACTCAGACCTCCACTGCAGTGGCAGCAGCAGAATTGCTACCATAGCGATAAATATTGTTAAAAATATTGACCTTTATCTGATGGTGTGTATTGACTTGATGTCCCAATTGATAGCTCCCCCAGAAGGAAAAAAAGCTTGTAGCTTTGAGACATGTATTTTTGCCTGTGTTTCTAGATAAACTGTTAAGATCAAGAAAGGAAATGCAAGAAAGCACATGGTGGAGTGCGGTGGGGTGGGCAAGTCCCCACCTCCACCTGACTTCTCTACAGTGTAGGTCTGCTTATGGATACCCAAGGTGGCACAATAAAGTAGCTTGATACTGAAGTCCCTTTTAGGATGGAACGTGGAGAAAGCCTGAGATGAGAAAAGGCCTGCAAAATCATTAATTCAATTAAGCTGTTTGTAGCTGGGATGATTAAGATAACAGCAACTGAGGTAGCTATACATTTGGGACCCTAGGTCAAAGGCCTTTCTTACCACTCTCCTCTAGCTCATATGCTGCCTCCCACTCACATTGCCAAGTGCTTTTAGAACTTTTATGACCTGCATGGGAATGCTGTGGAAATTTTGTAGGGCTGTCCTTGCCAAGGACTCCAGAGTGAGTGACAGTAAGCAACAGGTACGTATTGTCTCCTGTTCTGAAGGCTTGTAGTCCAAATCAGTGTGGATACCAGGTGGTCTTTTGTCTCTCCCAGCTACTGGGAGCTCCAGGTATTTGAGTTTGTCTCCTCCATTAGCCATCCTTCCTCTGCGTGTATGTGTCACCCAAATGGGACTAGCACTCACTCTATCCAGTATGAACTCAGGTTAACTGATAACATCTTAAAAGACTCAGTTTCTAAACAAGGGTGAGGACTTCAGTGTATCTTTGGGGAGGATTTAGTTCAATCCATAACATGCTTCCTTTCCCTCCTCTTCTTTTTTTTAAATAAATCATTTTATTAGGGATTCGTCCAACTCTATCACAATCCATACGTGCATCCATTGCATTGAGCACATTTGTACATTTGTTGCCATCACCATTCTCAAAGCATTCTCTTACTACTTGAGCCCTTGGTATCTCCTCATTTTTACCCTCCTTCCCCCCTCCCTGTCTCATGAACCCTTGATAATTTATAGATTATTATTTTTCCATGTCTTGCACTGTCCAATGTCTCCCTTTACCCCTTTATCTGTTGTCCATCCCCCTGGGAGAGGGTTATAGATAGATCATTGTGATCGGTTCTCCATGGCACCCCCCACCTTCCCCTTACTGGCCTGGTATGGCTTACTCTCAATAATGATCCCAAGAAGTTTATCTCGACTATGTTCCCTGAGTTTCCAGCTCTTATCTGTACCCATGTACATGCTCTGTTCTAGCCAAATTTATAAGGTAGAATTAAGGTCATGATGGTGGAGATGAGGAAGCACTAAAGAAACAGAAGAAAGCTATAAGTTTCATCAGTGCTATACTATACCCTGACTGGCTCTTCTCCTCCCTATGACCCTTCTGTAAGGGGATGTCCAACCAATTGTTTACAGACAGGCTTTGGGCCTCCACTCCGCTTTCCCCCTTCCTCTCCCCATTGACATTGACATGATTGTTTGTTCTGGGTCTTTGATGCCTGATACCCGATCTTATGGATACCTCATGATCACACAGGCTGAAGTGCTTCTTCCATGTGGGCTTTGTAGCTTCTCAGCTAGATGACCACTTGTTTATCTTCAAGTCTTTAAGATGCTATATCTTTTGATAGCCAGGCACCATCAGCTTTCTTCACCACATTTGCTTATACACCCATCTGTCTTCAGCAATCGTGTCACCTTTCCCTCTTTCCAATACCCACAATTTCAACAGTCAAGTCCAAGAGTGGTCAAATCTGCAGGATTATTTGGCTTGGTATAACAGAAATCACATTGTGAGGATTTTCAGTCACCCATCAGAACATCTGGAAAAGGACCACCCTTAGCAGAAGCCATCAAAAGCCTGCGGATCCCTTTTGTCACACCCTCTACCTCTGCCACATATATTTGATCTGTGGAGATAGCCCTTAAGTTTTACTCTAAATCTAATACCTATTCTAATAGATGCTATTTGCACAGAAGTGAACAGAGATTTAAAAGGTTGTGCAGTTGCCATGTGAGCTCACATAAACACACATAGTTCTTAGAATCTTTTTTCAAGTCCAAGTTTTATCATCAGCTATTAAATTTTAACAACTTCTGGAGATTTGTAACATGTATAACATTTTTAAATCAAAGAGATGATGTATTAAATCCTTCCTCACATCTGGATGGGTCCTAAGAGACAGATGAAAGTTTTAGGATGCTTATCTCTGCCATGGTTTCAGGAGCCAGGTTCAAGCAGAGAGAGAGAACAATATATTCTTAAAATTAACTTGCATAGTCTCAAGGTTTGTAAGGCCCCCTAATTACAGGCAACCATCTATTTAACAAAGTGAGTTGTGTCCTAACCTTAAAGGTCCCTAAGTTCATTGAAGGAGTAACGTAACACCAGTGTTTGGGGGTGGGGGGAGGGGGACAATGGTCCCCTGAGCAAGGAGAGCAATAAGCAATAGATACAACGGCTGGCCAGAAAGCAAACAGCCATGTGCTTGTAATAGGTAACTGTAAGGTAGCACTCCTATGGGAGTATGTTTTGGGGATTAATCTTAGTCATGAGAAAGTGATTGGGACTTATCTCTAAGTCACAATGTGAAGGCCTCCCTCCACACTGAATCCAGAATCCTGGCCTACCAGGAAAGAACTTGTCCACATACACTCTTTTCCTAGTTCTTACTTTCCCACAACAATCATATTTTTATGATAAATATTTAAAATTTTATAATCCCATTTCCAAAGTTGTATGATTGGGCGGAGGGATATTTCCATACACATGCTTTTATTTTTTTACATAATTGATTTGTGCTCAATATTTGGGGTTATTCTATTTTCTTACCAATATCCCTAACATTTCTGAAGATTCTTTTTTCTGCCACTTAGAATTTTACTTATTGAAAGATACATTTAGACTTAGACATACTTAGATATGTAACACTTAGTGTTACATATCACTTTTGTGTTTTATAGAGAGGGGAAGTACATATCTGAAATTGGTAAAGGTATTTCTAAGGCAGTGACAATGACATCACAATTTCCACCTGGCTGACTAATTTTTAAGCAATCATGATTTCAGAGATGCTATAAAGAATTAAATACATGAATAAACTCCCATGGATATGCTATTGTTTAAGAAACAGAACAAATCCCACTGCGCTGAAACCTTTCCAGTCATCTCTATTATGTTCACCCTCTGTCTTTACAGTGAATTTTATCCTCCCTAGTTTTTTTTCACACAAGTAACTAACCCAGACTCCACGTATACCTATTGTGCTTCCATTATGCATTCAGGATGATCTGAGTTCCCCGTGCCAGCATGTGCACAAATAGAGCTGATACTCATTTTCTCCATTATGTGGCATGTGACAGGTGCCTCCACCACAATCGATCCATTCTCCTGTTTGGTGAATATCTGGACTGGCTCCTGGGTTTTGATAGTGCAAATTGTTTCACAGTAAACCTTTTCTTTGCTGCTAAGAACATTTGCTAAGGTTACTAAATCAGAGGTCGGCAAACTTCCGTAATGGGTCAGATAATGAGTATTTTAAGTTCTGCAGACCATACAGTCTCTATGGCAACTACTCAACTCTGTCCTGTTTTGTCTGAAAACAGCCAGAGAATTATGTTAATGGGTATAGCTATGTTACAAAAAATCTTGTGCAAAAATCAGTGCACAGCCAGCTCTGTGTGTTGAATGGTAGACTTTCCTGTTCTCGTTGCCACAAATAGGGCTGACCTCCCTCCTCCTTTCTCAGTTCCCTCGAGGGCCATGCATCCTGTGTGTTTGATCTGTGGACTGGACCTTCAGGGGTACTGGGGGCGGGACCTCAACATTGGCTCTTCTGAGCTTGGGGGAGAGTGAGACTGCTTGGCTGGACGCCGGGGTCTCCAGTTACAGCCCATCTGACATCATAGAAGGTGTTGTGAGGTCACTACCCAGCTGTGGGACATGGGAAATCAAGCGAGAGAGCATTTGGTTTGGTGTTGTGTGGCTGTGTTATTTATTTAAACAGCAGGAACACAAGCTGAAATTGGCTCACTCTGGTTCCACCCCTAAGCCCTGTTCTCCATCGCAGCTTCCTGCGGCTTGGTGGCTACTTAAAGGGATTTGGATTCAAAGATGATTGTCTCTGTGGTCTGTGATGTCATGGTGCTTGTGATCTCTAGGTCCTTGCCACCCTGGGCTTTCTCCATCTTGGTCTCAATGTTGTGCCTCTCCACAGTCTTAGCCGTGATGTCCACCCCTCTTTCGTGGGCTGCCATTACAGCTCTTGAAGCAGGCACGGCTTTGAAGCTCTTGAAGAAAGAGCCAATCTTGCTGGATTTCTTATTTACAGAAGTTGAGCTGGTTGCAGACCGGGTGCGCCCTGACTTTTGGGTGGTTCTAGAATCCTTTGGTGTGGGGCTGCGGCTGATGTTTTTGTGAGAGGAGGGCCTGTGCCCTTTGCCCTTTGTGGCCCTATGCACCCTTTCTTTTTTGCCCTCTTTTGGGGTGCCACGACTGGCCAAGGAACGGTGGGAGGATGGTTTCCGGGTTGGCTTGTCCCCACCTGTCCTCTGGTGATGGGAACTCTTCCTACTGGGATTTGGGTTTTTGTCCTTCTTTGGTCTTCTTTCCCTCTTTTCTTTGTGGGCTTCAGTGTGGGTCTGGGAGACCTTTTGACTTTTGTCCTCTTCACGCACAAAGCCTTCACCCTGCAAGGTTGGGGCAGGGGGTCCAGCAAAACCTTCTGGGGCAGGCTGTTTGGCAGTTGTCACTCCTGCAAATACTACGCTCATGCTGTTATCTGGGGAGTAATTCATCGTCCCTGCTGATAGAGTGGAAGTACCTGTGCTTGTTGTACCCACCAGGGCCACATTCAGGCCCTCGGTGGACATGTTGGCAGCACCTGCCAGGGCTTTGCCTGATCCACCTTCTCCTGGAGGCTTGGTAGCCACTCCTGCCAGGGCCACGTTTGTCTGCCCTGGACCTGGAGACTTAGTCATTGCGACACTCATAGTGCTTGCTGTACGACCTGCAGTTGTCCCTGCTAATGCTATCCCAGTGCCGGATCCTGCTGCTGCCCCTGCCATGGTTGCCCCTGCTGTGGACCCTGCTGCTGCCCCTGCCATGGTTGCCCCTGCCGTGGACCCTGCTGCTGCCCCTGCCATGGTTGCCCCTGCTGTGGACCCTGCTGCTGCCCCTGCTATGACTGGCCCTGCTGCTGAGCCTGCAGCTGCTGTTCCTGCTACTGCCCCTGCTAGTGCTGCTCCTTTGGCAGGCGCTGGAGATTTCGTGGCCGGAGAAGCTGTGCGTGCCATTGCAGGGATGGCTTGTTGGGTGCCCTCGCCCCCAGCATAAGCAGAAGAAGTGGCTCCAGATACCTCTCGGAACTTGCGAAGCCGGACCTCATTCCGATCCCCTTCTCCACGGAGCTCTGTAGGCTGAGCCAACAGAAGATAAAAAACAACAACAGGTGAGTCGGAGAAGACAAGAGAGTGAGACCTGAGCGCTTGCTGCTCTGTGCTTTGTGGAGCGGAGCAATTCAAGGCCTTAACATTAAAAGAACTTTTGAGATCACCAAGCCCAAGTTCCCATTTGATGTCAGACTCTGTGCTTATCCTGTCCCATTGCACAGCCAGTGCCAATGCGGGGAGAAGCACTCACGTGGTTTCCCATCCTCATATGCTTATATCTTACACACTTATGCTCGATCTCTCTGCAAGATCTAGTCTTAACAGTTGGATGGCTGAGTCAAAAGATATACAGATGTTACATTTGTGTAGCTCCTACAAAATCTTTTTTTTTTTACTCAAAAACCAAATCCAAACATCAAGTTGATTCTCACTCACAGCAACCCCGTAGGACAGAGTAGAACCGCCCTGTGAATTTCCGAGACTGTAACTCTGCATGGGAATAAAAGCCTCGTCTTTCTCTCACAGAATTACTAGTGGTTTCAAACTGCTGACCTTACAGTGTTGCCCAATGTCTGACTACTATGCCACCAGGACTCTGATACATTCACAATTCCTTGTGCATATGCATATTTTACTGATCTTAAAACTCCACACGTGGCCATCACAAGAGGACAGACCACAGCTTGCGTGAAGAAAGGCCTTCCTCCTTGGTAATAATGTTTCCTCACAGAAGAACCTCTTAGACTGGGATAGTAATTGTTCAAACAGATTGGATGGTCAGGGTACTGTCAAGAGGATTGCACACCTGGGAGTGAGGCATTGGGATGAAAGCAGCTGACACACCCAGGGGTTCTCAGAAATCAACCTGGTAGGACACAGTGGAGAAGCACTCAGGAAGTGCCTTAGCGGTGCCTCTTTTGGCGCTAAAATGAAAATCCATTGCCATAGCTAAGACAGCTGCAAGGCCTAGCACCCCATATGATACAAAGAAGAACTGCTCCATAGTTATCCTGGCGGTAAACTTTAGGACCCGTGGCTTCCAGGCTTTCTATGTCATTGCTGAATGGGTTGCCATGGCCAACCTCCATGTTCACGCAACTAAAGCTTCACAGCCACTGAGTCCATTCTGACTCACAGTGACCTGTAGGAGAGGGTAGAACTATCCCTATGGATGATGAGAACTCTTGAGGAGTAGAAACCTCATCATAGAATATGTCCAGCCCCCCTCCCCCGCTCCCCACCCAATTGACTGGTGATTTTGAATTGCTGACCTAACAATTAGCAACCCAACTCTTAACCCACACCATCACTAGGAGCCTTAACCTTAGGGTGAGGACCAAAAACCTCCAAGTCCACTGCCAGTTGAGTCCACTGGCATCCAACTCATCCTGAGCCCATAGGACAGAGTAGAACTGTCCCTGGAGATTTCTGAGACTAGAAATCTGTACAGAAACAGACAGCCTCCTCTTTCCCCTGAGGAGTGACTGTGGACTCTCCAGGTTTGAACCATCGGCCTCGCAGTTAGTAGTCCTATGCTTAACTCACTGTGCTACCAGGACTCTTTTTTACATGTAGTATGGCATCCAGACACAAAGCTCTGAGGTGGTGGAACCAGTCTCTGACCCAATCCCGGCAGAGAGCAGAAGCTGTGGTTTCAACCAGCCACAAATTGTGTCCCCAGGAGAGAGAGAGAGAGAGCAAGAGCTACTGCCCATCTCCCTCCAGGGCTACTGGGCAGTAGTTCTTATTGTACTTGCAGTACTATTGTAGTGGTAGTTCTTGCCGTTAGCCACCAAATGAATGCTAACTTGTAGGGCTAGTAATTGAGGGCTGACCATCCGCCTCATCCAGAGTCCTATTGGGCCTGAGCCCTTTCCTAAGGTGACACATTTCTCAGACCACCCTCAGTGGACCAGTGCCCCAACTGTTCTCCCAAGACACCTTATACCTGGTTGCTGCCTTTTCTCAAAATGCTTACCGTTACGCATTTGTCATCATCGGTCAAGATAGATGTGGCCGTTAGGTCTCCAGTTTGGATGGTCGGGGTGCTGGCATAACTGTCCACTGGTGGTCTCAGAAGATAAATGAGCTTTTCCCAATAGCAAAAGAGGTCTTCTCGTGCATCCGAAGAAGGACACAGCTGCAGGTAGAAAGTACGGCCAGTGGCAAGTTTCAGGCGCAGCTGCTGCTTCTCACGATCATGGATTGAGATTTTGACAAACTTTAAGGGAAGGAGCCTGGTGAGCTCCAGGCTCTTCATGGCCTTCCGGCCTCTCACAGTGGGCCGGCCATGCCCAACACGCTCTTCACAGTCCTTGGTCGGCCGGGCCAGCAGCATGACGTCAGGCAGGGGGAGGATGGGACTGGTGGACGCAATGCCCACGGTCACCATACGGACCCGGTTGTGAACGTCGATCACCTCTCCCTTTTTGCTGATCTGGATAAAATCACTCTCAAACATTGGCGCGTATTTGAAAATGTCGTACTCTCCTCCTCTGTGCAGTTGTCGTTGTAGGTCCCCCATGGAGGTATTGAACACACCCATTGAACGGTAGCTGTGGGAGGTGTAATAAGGTAGCACACAGTCGTTGTTCATGGTTCTCTTCTTTCAAGACAGCTCAACCAGCCACAAATCGTGTCCCCAGGAGAGAGAGAGAGAGCAAGAGCTACTGCCCATCTCCCTCCAGGGCTTCTGCCTGAATCTACTTGTCCCTCTGCATTTATCCTCCACTGCCCTTTGTGACCCGTCACCATCACATACCCCTTTGTCTTACTCTCCAACTAGTCACCCCCTCTAGGCAGCCACCAGCCTCCTCCCAAACCAATGGCCACATCCCAGAAAGGACAGTCCGACCCTGCCAGGTGTAGGGTGTGGGTGGACTGGATAGTCTTTTCCATCAGTATGTTGGTATGCTTAATTTATGAAGCCCTCTTGCTTTTGTCTGAGTTTCTTTTGTAGATTTGTGGCTGTTGTTCCAGAGACTCTGACAGGAATAATCTTCCTGCAGATATGCTGAAAGTCATCTTCTTGAACATCTGCAGAATTACTTCCAGAGAAGATACTGCCGGGAGTGAGTGATGGGCTTGTTATAGGTGGGACTGGTGCCCATGGCAGCGTGGCTCTCCCTGGCCCCACCCCACAGCATGGGGCTGCAGGACCTGTGCTCTGAATGGCCCAGCGGGACCCTGGGGCATATCAGAGCCAGAGTTCCATTGGCACAGCACTTCCCAGCATCACAGTGGTTTTCCCGCCATGTTCACATTTTACACAAGTTCATGAAACATTAAAAATAATTTTTAAACCTTTGATGTATTCAAAAGCAAAGATGTCACTTGGTAGTCTAGGTATTTTCAATCACTTCTTTTGTATAGGAAAATGAATAGGAAGCCCAAAGAATTGATGTCTTTGAATTCTGATGTTGGTCAAAAACATTTAAGTACCGTGGATTACCAGAAGAATGATCAAATTTGCCTTGAAATAAAGAACAACTAGAATGCTCCTTAGAATCACATACTTCAGATATGTAGGATGGAGGTCATATCTGCCTCCTCTGCCTTCCCTATGGTCACAAGGGAGAGGACAGATGTGCGTCCTCCTTTCCTGTCTGAGCCCAATCCTTCCTCCCAAAGCACTTTACTTCTCTGCTGGACTTAATAATTCATTACACTCTGCTGCTCTGCCGAACTCAATAATCCCTTACAGTGGCCAAACAGAACTCACAGATAATACTCATTACCATGAGAGTTTTTAGAAAAGTTAATAGGATCAGAAACTCAGACAATATAAAATGTGACAAAATAATAATAATTTATAAAGTATCAAGAGTTCATGAGGGGAAGTGGAGCAGAAAGGGAAAAATATGGAGCTGATACCATGGGCTCAAGTAGAAAGCAAATGTTTTGAGAATGACAATGGCAACAAATGTACTTGACACAATGGACGTATGTAGGGATTGTGATGAGTTGTATGTGTCCCCAGTAAAATGATTTTTAAAAAATAGAAGCAGAAACAATAAGAGTACGGTCATTAATCCAAACCAGAACTTTTTTTCCTTTTGCCAGTAATTAAGTCTCTAGTTTTAAGTATCATCTGTGGTCCCTTAGCTGCCGCCTCCATGGGCCAGTTTGTTGCGCTGTCTCAGACTGATAAGTATAGGTGCTGCTCCTCTGTTCAGTCTCCTGGTCTGTTTTTCTTAGCCTCTGGTGTGTCTAGTCCAGGGGTCCTCAAACATTTTAAACAAGGGACCAGTTCACTGTCCCTCAGACCATTGGAGACTATAGTTAAGGGAAAAAAAAAAAATCTATGAACAAATTCACTGTGGGCTCGGGATGAGTAGATTGCTAAACAGTACAGGTGGCAGCAGCAGCATAAACACTGGCGGGCCAGATGGATAAATGTCCGCAGCAGGCCACAAGTGGCCCACGGGCTGTAGTTTGAGGACCCCTGCTAATCTCTCCAGGCCTCTACCTCTTCAGACAGATACCTCTAGCATGCGGTACTGGTGGCTTTTCTTTCAACTGTCCTGAGATTTCTCCCCCTCCCTGCTTTCAGGAAGGCTTATCTTTATAGGCAGCGGTGTGGTAACTTAAAGGGACCAATCCTTTCCATTAGTGTTACACCCTATATGCAAAGTCCCACCTAATCATTTGAGGAGAGTTGCAGAAGTGTGGAAAGAAGGGCCAAATTAAGACATTTTACTCCCCCATACTATGTTGTCAGGAGAGATCAGCCCCTGGGCAAGGACGTGATGCTTGGTAGAGTGGCAGCGGAAAGCAGAGGAGGACCATTCTCACCACGGTGGAATGGCATGACAGCTGCACCAAGGGTCTCAAGCGTAGAAATGACGAGGCTGGCACAGGCCCGGGCAGTGTTCCTTTCTGTGGTGCATACAGCGGCTAGGAGTTATTACCAACACTGTAGCATCTAACAATCACAAAAAGAATCTTGTCGAAAGAACAGAAAAAGCTTTTTGTGGTGAGGAAACAGATTCAGGATTAAGTATTTCATTCAGGATCCTACTGCAGGGGCCAAGCCCTTAACGTTAATAAATTTATATGTTAATAAAGTCACCCAAGATAGCAATACTTTGTTGACCAAATCTCACTTTCTTCCTTCATTTCCTTAAGTAATTAAATAATCATTGGGTGGGTCCATCAGAGCTTTCACCCGAATATACTAGTGAAAAAGTAAGTATTGCCTGCTTTTTGTCTTATTTATCTAGTTGGGGTTTTCTCTTTCTATTTTCCTTAATGAAGAATTTGGCAGTGGAATTGGAAGCCATGACTCCCACTTCCAAGAGTCTGCAATCTAATATGGAATACACACACACACACACACACAGAAGGAGCAAGGATGGAAAAGAGGAAGACAAATAAATACAAGGTGGAGTCACACTGAACAGACATTTTTCAAGTCAGCTGTACGTGTTCCATCATGTTGGCCACTGGTTACAAAGATTTCATTCCCGGTAGTGAAAACACTACGGGTGATGCGTTGAATATATGCAGTCATGCAAGGTCACAGATGGTTGAAATCTAAATATTTCTCAGGGGAAGAAGTTTTAATTCAATGGTTATTTTGAAAAGCAAGGCAAAAGAGCAGCTATTTATAGCTTTTTCAAGCACCTGGGAAGACAAGATGAAGTAGGCAGGATGTGAGGGTGGGGAGATTTCCATACTGCACAAAGCATGTGCCCGCTGGGTAAACCCCCTGGCCTAAAGCACAATCCACAGTACTTTGATGTTGATGCTGCTAAACCGTGGTAATGAGGTGGGGTGGTATGTGGGATGAGCTGCCACTAGCCATAAGCCTCTGGGACTTCAGGAAGTCGGTCTGATTTCAGCCTTCCCTTCAGGCTATCAGAAAAACCACCAGTACCCAGAGGCTTCCCTCCAAATCAGTATGCAAATTACCATGCTTCTACCTTAGATTTCAAAAAAAAAAAAGGAACTGGTATACATAAAAGAAATCAGAGGCAATTCCAGTACATTTTTTTCACATTTTTTTTGGCATCACTGCCCTCTGGTGGTGGGAGTAGGAGGCCCAGCCTTTGCTCTTATGGAGCTGCTGCTGGAATTGAACCTCCATCCCAGTGGGCCGCAGTCCTGTGCACAACCACTACGCCACCGGGACTCAGCTCCATACATTTTTATTTCTCTGTGTTATGAACCCACTAGCCTCACCTCTCTCCGCCTTCTGGCTTCCGGTCCCCTTCTTCTTGCCTTTGGGTGGGTGTGTTGAGCCTTGTCCATTGCAGAGTCACCGTGTTCTGTTCCTCCTGGTCGATGTTTCCTATCTTTTTGTGCTGATAAGCTATGACATGTCTCACCGTGGCTTAGAGATTGAATTCTTCAAAGCCACCCAAAGTTATATACAGATTGAATACAAAGTAACATTGAATGTTAACATTAAGATCAGAATACATATAGGGAATAGACAGAAGTAACTGATCCAGGAACTGGGAAGAGATGATGATTTCAATTATATGCCACATTTAACTCGAAAATACTAGAATAAAGTAAAATGAATGTTAGCAGTGTTTATCCCAGAGGGGTGAGATTCTAAGTGGTTTCTACTTTTGTCTGTTTGCTCTTCTGCTTTTTTTGTGCCAAAAAATGCCTGTCACTTTTCTAACCAAAAATACATATTTCTAAAAATTAACTCTTACTTCCCTCACTATTTGAGTTTTCATCGTCCTCTCAAAATGAAACTAGAAAGCCAGACATTTTCTCACAATATTAAAACTTATATAACTTGAAAATAAAACACCTCTGTAAACTTCCAGTTCTATTTGCTACAAATTTCATATTCAGAATTTCAAATTTTATGTAAAGTTTCTGACATTTCCCAATGCATGTACACACATTAACATAGATAAATGTTTTCATATAAAAATAGAATTTTGCCATTTATGTTGGTCTGAAGCGTGCTGTTTTCGGTATTAACTATATACTTGTACTCTCGTGGGTTAGCACATTATAACACACTTCCCCTATTTTCATGGTCTCCTATTATTCAGTTGTTTAGAAAAAAAGCAAGACAAAACAAATCCACTTCCATGGAGCCAATTCATACTCATGGCAACCCTGAAAGACAGAGTAGAACTTTCCCAAGGGGCTTGCGAGCTGGTCAATCTTCATGAAAGCACTCTCCCTCCCCCACCAGAGCAACCTTTGTCACTAGGGTACATCACAAATTTTGAATAAATATCTTATTGCTACACATGTGGGTTGTTTCCATTACAAAGCTGCAGTCCGCATTTGTCTACACGTGTCATATGTCATGTTTTTCTCCAGAATTGAAAGCGCCAAGAATAGATATGTGTGTGTGTTTTCAATTTTTCAGACAAGAGGGTGAAATGCTGAGAACCTTGGCTTCTTGCAAGAAAGAATTCACTCAGAAAGCCTGGGTCATGATCCAAGTGAATTTTATAGAAGATAGAAGCAGTTTCAGGCATTACAGGAAATGGAGCACAAGCCAGAGAGAGAAAGTCCAAGGCTCAGCTGGACTGATGCCTGTCGCCCTTGAGAGAGAGCCAGGAGACAAAAGCTTCTAGCTTTTCAGTCACCCCCACTTGCCCCACTCCCACCCTGGGAGACTTGGTCTGAGTGTTCACTACTTTGATCACAATCTGCTAGTCAATCATAAATGTATGGGTAGATTGCATGACATTAAAAAAAATAGACATAAGCCTATCATCAATCCCGTCCTTTCATTGATACACAGCGCAATCAGATGCAATCTTAGATGTCAAATGCATGTGCAAGCAACTGCGCTGAGTGCAGCAAAACTAACAAGCTAAGTCATCACCAATTTTTGGACATTGTTTTTGTTTTCCTCTTAAATATGAGAAAGGGTATTAAAAAGAGTGGGGGAATTGGACCACATAAGAAGACAAAAACATCACTTTCATAAGGAATGGGAGATGTTGACACTATAAACCAACTGTATCAGGGTTCTCTAGAGAAACAAAACCAGGACACTAGTAATTCTCTTTATATATTTCTATATTGCAGATGGACTTTGGTTGAAAGAAGAGAATACCAGAAAAAGTCTACTCTTTCCGTATTGATTATGCAAAGGCATTCAATTATGTGGAGCATAATCAACTATGAATAACATTGCAAAAGACGAAAATTCTAGAACACTTCATTGTGCTCATGGGGAACCTACACATAGATCAAGAGATAGCCACATGAACAGAACAAAGAGATGCTGCCTGGTTTAAAATCAGTAGAAGTGTACATCAATCTATATGCTGAGAAAATAATCAGAGAAGCTGGGCTAGATGGAGAAGAATGCAGCATCAGGTTTGGTGGAAGGTTTATTAACAACTGTGTTAGGGTTCTCTAGAGAAACAAAACCAGGATACTAGTAATTCTCTTTATTATATAGATAGAAGGAAATATAAAATAAACAGTTAACCTATAAAGCAGTACAATGGCTCAGTGCAACTCACTTTCATGAGACAGCTAGTAGACTGGCTGTCCTTGGAGTCTTGAGGGCTGCCGAGCAAGTCCTCTGTAGAGCAATTCAGGCTATCCAGCCACAAGCAGCACATAGCAAAGCAGGTCACCAACAGTCAGCCAGATTACAGAGTCCAACATTCCCAGCTCAAGAGACGTATATTCCAGGAGCGTGGCAAGCAGAGTTTGAAGGAACCTCAACTCAGAGAGACCGAGTCCATGGATTAAGTGTCCCATGGGTAGTGTCGCTTGGAGATCAAGACACAGGACCAACAAGGCAGCTGGCTGGTCCGAAGATTCAAGAGCAAGAGGGCAAGGGCAGGGCTCCCCGAGCCATTTCTATCTTCGACCTTCAGTTGATCTTACCTGTGTTCATTGGCCATGTTGTCACAGCAGAGCTACCTATCTTCTTTGGCCATGTTGGCACAACAAACTTACCTATCACACCAAAATCTAGTTGGTCCAGAGCACGTGAACAATTCTGCAACTTACTCGCAGAAGGAAAGTCCCCAAATATGAGAAAAAGTGGCTACCTCCTTGACTGCATTATTTGGCTCAACTTATTTATGTGAGTCAGTGTTTTCCTACATAAAGATCAAGTCCAAGTACTGTTCCACCATGACTGATGATCATTTGAAAGTGTGCTTGAGGCTGGCTGTCAGCAGTTGCTGGACTATGCATCCCTGGCTCATTCCATTCAGTGTGTCATCAGAGTCAACTCAGGTAATGACAAGAAATATACATAGTTAATTTTGTTGCATAATATGGACTCATGCAATTATGCAAGGTACGTGAACATACATCGTACACAGATTTCTCAATGTTTTTATGAATAAGTGTAATAATATGTTTTGTATTTTCATTGTTGGTAGATCATTTTGACTCAATCATTTTGTAAGTAGTTTGCATGCTGAAAAAGTGTGAGCATCCCTGGTCTAAAGTACTGTTCCACCCCATTGGCTGAATTAAATTCACCTGGCCTAGATGGGGTCCCAACCTAGGTTTAGCAGCTTCAAGTCTAAAAGACCTGAATGAGTGCATGCCCTCTAGCTTTAAGCAGCCAACTTCCTGTAGTGGAGGAGGGAGGTTTGGGTATGTAGAGGGACAACCTGTAGTTCTGCCTCTTGCTACCTAACAGAGCCTCTGTCGTTACCATAATCTGGATATCACTCTTTCCCTTGCTGTAGAATCAATTCTGATTCAACATGGTTGACCCACGTGTTTCAGAGTAGAACTGCACCATAGGTTTTCCCTGTCTAATCTTGACAGAATCAGGGCTCTGGCCTCTGTGTCTTGATGTCACTGGTACAACCCACCTTTAGGTTAGTAGTCAATTACAAACTATTGGAACCACCCGAGGACTTGTACCACCTTAAAAGCCAAACTCACTGCCATCTGGTCTTTTTCAGCTCATAGTGACTCAGATATACATAGTCCTATCACAATTAGGTGGGACCAAAAAGGAAAATAAAGGACTTCAAAGCTACAACCTGAGAGGACAGTTGAAGAATACCTTTGGTCTTAAATTAAGAAGGCCCTAGTGATTTCAGTTATGTAAGACTTAGGCATCTTCCCTTATCCAGGGGACTATTCCTTAGACCAGAAAAGAGGATTGGAATTGTAGGGCTTCAAATAACAAAGCAGCAAAAATGAGGGATGCCAGGTGTTGGCTATGCTAGCCCAGCAATCATTCTCCTTTCCTCTTCTATAGGCATGTAGCTCAGAAATACACTTCTCCTTTGGGAAACCATCTCCCTCCAATCTTGGTCCCTCTGCTTGAGTAGGGCTGAATGCCCCCCTTAGAACCAGCACAGAGCTTAGAAAATGAAAAGCACAATTTCTGATGGACCCAGCAGCAGAGTTGAATGGGGCAGTGCTGTGTTATGGATGATCTGCAAGGATCTTCAGCTCAGTTTTAAATGTGACCTTGAAGGCCTAGAATAATATAATTCACAAGTAGTAGGCACTTCCATGTTGTGTAACCAAGTGCTGTATCATCCATGCTTGACACAACAAGAGGAACGTCAGGTTCTGGCAATAACAGGTTCTACCTGCTTTCAGCCTTTTGGACAATGGGGATAGGGACTCCAGAGTGGGGGTTTGGACGCACTGTGAATTTCCTCTCTCCATTAACCTTCAAGGAAAGAGTCCTTGCGTCCCTCAGAAACCAAGTGTCAAGGATTTCAAGAGACTACTCCACTTGGCATGAGTGTCATAGAATTGGGAGACATAAGGCTTGGTATCTAAATCTCACATGAAGAAATGGATGGTGGAAGCTGGTGGGAGAACTGTTTATTTGGGCTTGGTGTGGAAGGAACTATACGTGGGGTAAGGGATGCCTGAGTGAGAGGGCACAGATTCCTGAGCCTTCCAACTTTCAGTGTTGTCACTTGTCATCAAGTTGATTCTGACTCATGGTGCCTCTATGAGTGTCAGAGTTAAACTGTGATCCATATGATTTTCATTGGCTAATTTTTCCAAATTAGATGACAAGGCCTTTCCTCTAACAAATCTCTGAAACTTGAAACCTTTTGGTTAGTACCTGGGAATGGTAGTCATTTGTACCACTAGGGACTTTTCCAAAACAAAACTCACTGCCTTGGGGGTCCATTCTGATTCTTTGTGACCCTTAGAATATTTTGAGACTATGCATATTTATGGTAACAAATAGCCTCATCTTCCTGAGGACTGGCTAGTGTGTTTGAATCAACAGATTTGTGGTTACCAGCGCACTGCTTAACTCACAGCGCTGCTAGTGCTTTAGGGACTCTTCAGAGCACCAATGCCAAATGCACTGCTATCAAGTCCATTTCAGTTTGTAGAGTCCCTGAGAGACTGAAAAGGACTGTCCATGTTTGTTTCTGAGACCATCATGCTAGAGGAGCAGGAAGACTTACGGAGTGGCTGGTGGGTTTGAACTGCTGATCTTACAGTTTGCAGCTCAACATATAACCAACCACGACACTAGGGCTCCTGTTTTAGGAACTCTTAGGAAAGGAAAAGCAATTGGTGGGTCATTTGCAAGGAAATCTTACTCAGAGGATAACCTCCATAGGCAAAGTGATACCATTCAAGTTGGGAGTTAGGGATAAGGGTAGGTGGACTCGGACGCTCCTACAGGGTCCGCTAGAGTACTGTCACTCACATTCAGAGAGCTGCTATCACCAGCCTTGGCTAGAGCATCTTTGAGGGAAGAAAAATACCACAAAACTCCCAATGCGAGAAAAGAGCAATTGTGCACTCACCACATCCAGAGGGCGTCACCCCAGATTATAGCTTTGTTAAATACAGGGCCCTTTCCCCCAGAACCCCTCTGCTCCTGAGCCTGAGCTGGAAACCACAAAAGGGTGTGAGTAAGGACAAGGAATTAGGATCAAGTGGGGAAAGTTGGCATACTTCTAAGCCTGAAGGAGGCCCATATTTAGGCTGGGGACAAATTGTTAAATTGTTAAATAGATTGGAGTTGTGACTAATATACTGAATTGGACTAGCTTTTCAAAACTTTTTTTTTTATTATGCAACTTTGCCATATACCAAATAAGGAAAGTAGAATAAGAACCTACATGTGCCCATCACCCAGCTTCAGCAATGAACAACTCATGGACAAACTTCATTGATATAGTGGCACCACTTCCCCACCCCCATACGGGTCAACTCGGGTAGGTCATGACTCTCAGCATTGTGTGGTTGGTGGCCCTTTGTTTTACAAGCATTTTATAAATCCTCAACTCTATGTTTTAAAGCACCAGGAATCATGCAGGTTATGTCTTGTGGCACAGCCTTTTAATATTCTCATTTTTATTCACATCATTCCCTTATTCAAGTCACACTCTAACACTCCAAGCCACACTTTTTCTTACAAGTGACTAGAGAGGAGGGATCTGACTACCATCAATAAGAAAGAGCTGGGAGTGCTGCAAATCCTTTAGACCCAGGGTCCCTGCATTGAGAACTTCTTATACCAAGAGGAAAATTGATGTCAAGACACGTGGTGACTCCAAGGAATGCCAGGCCCACAGATGTTGAAAGAATATCATACCTTGAATTTCACTATTTTGTCTACTACGCAGGAGCCCAGGTTGAGGACTGATTATACTTGGATGGCTAACCATAAAGTCAGGGGTTCAAAGCAGCAGCTGATCCACAGAGGCTTTCTATGCCTATAAGGAGTTAGTCTCAGAAACCCTCAAGGATAGTCCTACATGGTCCTACAGTGTGACCATGACTCAGAATCAACTCATGGCCATGCGTGAGCCTCCAAAGTGGTCAGAGAATAAATTTCTGTTACAGCAACATGAAGTAACTAAGATAGTCTTCTTCCACTGGATGATAATCGGGCAAATCTCAAACATTTCATTATTTTGTTTCCTTAGTAATTGCTTCAGTATGTTTCTGTACAATATAAACACCCATTTTTCGCATGATGCCACTCTCACATATTAACCCCAATTGCCTCATTAATATCTTTATACAATAGACTTGACTTGTCTAAATCTGGATCTCAAAATGTCCTCACATGTTTGACACATCTCTTCAAGCCCCTTTTAATCTGTAGGTCTTTCCTCCCACTTATTTGCCTCAGACACAGAGACAGAGCCCTAGAGTTCAACATATTCTAGAGTTGTCCAATTGCCTTTCATTGGGTGATCGAGCACATTCCTGGTCCTGTGTAATTCTTGCAACTTAGAATTTCAATTTAGAGGTTTGATTAGATTCATGTTTGAGTTTCTTGGTTTTTTTCAAAGCTACTGCATTAGTGGTTTTACGTACATCCTATTGCATCACGCGGGAAGCACATCCTGTGTGGTTGTCTCTCTTTTTGTGATGTTTAGATTGATCTCTGGGCTCCAATGTTGTCAGCCTAATATACAAACTTATAAATTTCCCTTTGACTGTTCACTTAATGATTGATGGTGAGATTATAGATCCATTATTTCATTGAGATTGAAAAATGGAGAGATTTCATTTCATTGCCCCCTTTTCATTTATTACCTGGAATTCTTCTCTAAGGAAGAACTTTCCTCATTAAATTTTTTGACTGCTGAACTGAGGTGTAGTTTTTCAAATAAATCAGGAAATATGTTGGTTTGGATTGATATGTGCCTCTCTCCCCAAATATCTTTAAAGTCTTAATCTCAGTATTTTTGTATGTGAGCTTGTCTGAAGACATAGGCAGGGTCTGTCATTCTTAGGGACCATTAGCAGGTAAAAGTGGCTGGTTTCTATCCCTAATCCCTCCTGAGTGCAGAGCAGGCATAGATAGGCACATTGCAGGCAAAGAGAAGTCGAGTAGCAGTGAAGGAGGTGGAACATCATTGCCATCTAGTCCTATAGAACAGAATAGAATTGCACCTTTGGCTTTCTGAGACAATTACATCTTCACAGAAGCAGACACTGCCCTGCTGAGAGGCAGGTAGATTTGAAGCTGTGACCTCTAAGTTCAATATGCAGCTCACTATGCCACCAATGCTCCTTGCAGCAGGTCTCTTTGGAATATAAGAGGCAAAGGACTGGCAGGAGCCACCAGAAACTAAGAGAGAGGCATGCAACTGTCCTCCCTCTGAGTCCTTTCAGGGCCGTGTTTGGGACCCCAGTCTCCAGAACTTGAAGACAGTGCATTTCTGATTTTTATTATATACTCCCTGTATGATAATTTTCCCTAGGGACTAAGCCATATGTTTTCTCTCTTCCTTTGTTTTCTAGTTGTCAGGATAACAAGTTAGTTCCCTAGCACCCTCTACAGAAGATCAATGGATTTAGATCTGTGGTAATTACATAATCCAGGGTCAATCTGAGAATTAAGAGTGTAGAGGTGGAGTCTAGCCTGTCAATCAGGATATAGTCAATGAGTCCTCTGTGTGAGCATGGCCCTCTGCTGAGGATTCTGGGACCTCCTGTATTCCTCCTTGGAAGTGGGTAACACACACTCTCTGCTCACTCCCTGGGAGACACTAAAGTTGACAAGACACATGGAACTACACTAGAACCCTGGGAGCTGGAGAAGTCATGTGGAGAAGCACTGAGATGTTTACATCACCACTGGATCCACCAGACTTCCCACCCACTAATCTGTGATCCTCCTGAATTCTGCATCATTGCATGTATTTTGTGAATCTGAAGAGGACTTTGTAGATTGGTATCATTCATATGGACTAATATCTGACTTACGGACTTGATCTAGACTGGGCTGAGATGTTTTCTTAATGTTCAATTGCTCTGGTATATAAAGCTCTTTTATATACACATATATGTGTCTATGAATTTGTTTCTCTCTTCTATCTGAACTAATCAGGATTTTTTCCATGTACCTTATGGACTCATGATTTGACATTTTTATTTAATAAAATTCATTTAATAAGAAATTTAAAACAATATTTTAAATATAAATAATATGCTAACAAATAATAAAATATTGTATTAACTTTATGAAATTTATTTTATTTAATTAATTCCATAAAGTTAGTAAACTTCTTCTTTGATACCCAACTTGTCTCATCTTTGCCTTAGAATTTTTAATTCCTATAACTGGACTTTTTAAATTAAAAAAAACTATATTAGACCTGCTTACAAATATATTCTAACTGAGGGAAGGAAAATAACTATCCTTCGTCGTTGAATTCCCACTGAATGACTGGGTAAGATCATGCAAATAAGGTACAGAGAATGCTCACTTGAGGATTAGTCAGATTTGCCATTCCACTTGGTATAAAGTGAGCCATCTCAGAAGCAGGAACAAAGCGAATCCTAGAGCCAGCAGAAAGCAGAGCCAAAATGAGACAGGTTGGAGACTCGTGTGTGGAGATGTGACCATGGCAGCAGGAGTCATGAGACAGAGCAGCAAGCTTTCCAGTCCAGAAAAAGGGAAGCTGAGTGCCTTTCAGGAAGGAGACTGGGTTGAAGAGTGGTTGACCTTGGGACATTAATTAGCATTAAAGGAATGTTTTAACACTTCTCTGAGCAGGGTAGAAGCCAAGGGGCCCAGAGGCTGGAGACCCAAGAGGGCTGTATCTGCTGGCATAGCTAGGAAAAGACTGTGACAAAATGACTATCCTTTTGGAGAACTAACTGTGTAGTGGCTACACACCGGGCGGCTAACTTCAAGGTCATCAGTTGACAACCATCAGGGACTCATCAGGAGAAAGATGGAACTTTCTACACTGTTTAGACATGTGGACAATATGTCAAGGAATAATACTTTTGCATTTTGATATTTGGGATGTATAAAGGTTTCTATGATTTTTATAGCAGTCCTTTTCAACTCACCTTCATATTACTCAATGCTAAACCAATTTGTAGTGACCCTTTAGGACAGAATAGAACTGGCTTGGAAACCCACAAGTGCGGCTCTTCCCTCTCCTATTGATCACGGTGAGTTGGAACTGCCTCAGTGGCAGTGAGCTTGGTTTGGTATTGATGGATTTTGATCCTGACTCCAAATCTATTAGCCTCCCTAATAAATTCCATAATCATGACTATTGTCTTTGGACTTCGTGTGACCATGACAGCTGGTTACCAGTGGAGAAATAGAGGGCCATGGGGGAACAATTGGTGTCAGAATAGGATAAATAAGAATGGAGGTTGGAGACATGTCTCACTTCAGCTCCATAGGAATCATTCATGGGCAGAGGTGGTATTCGATTTTCCCTTCCTTTTGTGTAGCTGCAGAAGGTCAGATGTGGTCCTTACACCAGTTCCCTACCTCATGATGCAATGAGGTGCTCTGGTGTCATAGTGTGGTATGTGATGGGTGGTTAACTCCAAAGTCAGCAGTTCAAATCCACCAAATGCCCCATGGGAGAAAGATGAGACTATTCCCCCATAAGACTTAGTCTCAGAAACCCATAAGAGAAATTCTACTCTGTCTTCTAAGGTCACCATGATTAGAATAAATTTGATGGTCATGTTTTATTTGGCACTGGGGTGTTCACACAATGATAGAGTCCAAGAGGCACAGTGGTTAGGCATTTGGTTGCTAAGCAAGAGGTCAGTGGTTCAAATTCCCCTGCCAGGTTTGTGGGAGAAAAATGTGATATTTCCATAAAGATTGCATCCTTAAAAACTCTATGGGACAATTATACTGTGTCCTATATGGTCAGTATAGTTGGTATCAACTCGACGACATACAACAAATTAGTTACATTTTTGAAGAAAGTCCAAAAGTATGGCAATTGGTTTTCCAGTTCATATATGCAAGTATTTATCCAATCAAAACATGGCTCTATGATCCGTGGATGGCTGCAGACAAGTTCTGTCCGTAATACACTTGTTCTCATTCTGTCGGGGTTGTTTTAAATCAAAGGGTACATTTTGTATAATGGAAATAAAATGATTTTGATGTAAAGGGCTGAGTTTTTAACAGTTCTCAAGAGCCTAGCTTCACATATTGTTGAAGCTTTACAAGTTTACCAGAATGCTGCCCTACAAAGCAGAAGCATTTTTAGCTACATCAATCATTTTAAGGAAACTTGAGAAGCCCTAAAAGGTGAATTTGACATAAACAAGTCATCTCAGAAGGTTGCGGAGACTGTTTGGGGGACTCCAAAAGAGTGATCTTGATAGATTTTCCTAAAGGACATAAGGAGGCAATCATGGGGACCTGTTAGCAAGTAGCTTTAAGAAAATATAAAACTACACCGATGAGAAGATCAGGAAAGATAGGCCAAGGAGGTCTCTCCCACCATGACAGTGTGCCTGCTCATTCTTTGGAGGGTAGTAGGAGAGGTCCTAGAATTACATAGGGAGCTCTTACCCCATCCACCTTGCAACCCTCGTCTCAACCCTTGAAACTTTGTTTTGTTCTCACAATTTGAAGAGCTCACAATTCTTCGGGGAAGATTTATTTAGAGATGGAAGCACCACCTCCAGAAGTGTTTAGACATATGTACAATCTGTGAAGAAATAATACTTTCGCAGTTTGATATTTGGGGTATATAAAGGTTTCTATGATTTTATACCAGTACTTTTCAACTCACCTTCATATTATTCAATGCTAAATCAATTTGTAGTGACCCTTTAGGACAGAATAGAATTACCCTTTTGGGATTCTGTGACATGTGTTTACAGAAGACCACTTCATCTTTTTCCCAAAGAACCATTCAAATTTTCACTACCTTTGAGTTAATTCCTGCTCACCATGAGCCCAGAGGACAGGGTAGAACTACCCCTGTGGATATCCACGACTGTAACACTTTACAGGATTAGAAAGCCTGTCTTTCTCCCAAGGAGCATCTGGTAGTTTTGAACCAATGATGTTGCAGTTACCAGTCCAATGTGTAAATACTATGCCATCAGGGTCCTTAAGAAATGACCAGTGGAGGGTGAGGGGGGCATGAAAAAAAATGACCAGTGAACTTGTAAATAGTTCCAGGTTTGTTTGTTGACTTTTGGAGTGTTTTTTGGTCGAGTCTGATGGGGTGCCATGCCCTGGCCCCTATTTTTTTTATTCCCTGGGGACTTTGTGCTCAGTTCCTCATGCTGTTGTGTTACACACTCTTAGTTTTTCACCTCAGGGTGGCAGGGTCAAATCGGGTGCAATTCCCACAATGTGTCCCTAGTGTAGTCCCCTGTAGCACTATGGGTCAGTGAGAGACATCCTGTCTCCTAATGGGGCCAGCCCTATGGTCCTCTCTGTTCTGTGGCTGCTCTGAGTGAAGATACCATCCTCAAGACATGATAGGCCAGCATGTGCTCCACTCTCTCTTCCTCCCCCTTCACTTTTTCCTGTGTGCTCTGATCAGACATGTCCCTCTCTCTGAGCTGTAGCTTATGTGTTGTCCTCTGAAGTGAATTCTTGTGTGGGGAGGAGAGATTGTCTACATAGCTGGGATTGGGGCTGGCGCCTCAGATCTCTCTATGGTTCCCCGCTTCATGCCAGTATGTCACATTCAAGTCTTGATGCACCATATTGAAGTCTGGTCCCTCTTTCCAGAGATATAACAGGTTTTAGAGGGTTGTTTGTTGATAGTTTTATTGTTGTTCTTTTGTTGCTTTGTTTTGCTTTGTCTTTTGTGTGTGTGTGTGTGTGTGTGTACATATTATTACCTGTGCAGGTATATCTAGATAAGATAGGTGGAATAAACAATATGATGGAAGAAACAACTGAACTAATGGTCCCAGGCAGGGACATGAGAGAGTGAGAGGCTGGGGAAAAGGAAGTGGGTGTTAATAAACCCAGGAACAAGGGAACAACAAGTGATCCAAAATCAATGAAGGTGTAGGAGGCTGGTACATCTTGATCAAGGGTAATGCAAATGAGAGGAAGTACTGAAACCCAAATGAAGGCAGAGAGTAACAGTGGGGCAGACAGTAAAGTGAAAGGAAATAGAGGAAAAAACCAGGAGGTAAAGGGCCTTTAAATACAAGAATGTCCGTGTCTAAATGTATTGATATATGAGGATGGGGAAATAGATATATGTGCATATATCTATATACCTAATATTTAAGATAGCAGATGGACATTAGGCCTCTACTCAAGTATTTCCTCAATATAAGAACACTCTGTTCTATTAAACTGGCATTCCCGACACACCTTCCCGACACATTTGCTGAAGACAAAGCAGATGCCTAACCAAATGTGGTGAAGAAAACTGATGTTGCCTGGCTATGAAAAGTTATAGCATCTGGGATCTTAAAGGCTTGAAAGTAAACAAGTGGCCATCTCCTGAGAAACAACAAAACCCTGTGGCCGTCATGTGCTTATGTGAATTTCATGATTGAGATGTTGGGGTGGAGTCTAGCCTGTTAATTGAGTAGCCAGTAAGGCATCTGTGTGGGCATGGCTTTCTCCTGAGACTTCTGGGAAATTTCGCGATATTTCCCTCATGAAGATGAGAAGTGATCTCCCTAGTTGTTGTGAGTTAGTCTCAGAGACAATGAATTATGGACAAGACAAGATGGCAGTGTCCAAGCTGCTGCAGGAGCTGGAGGAGAAGCCACATGGCCTTGCTCTGATGGAACCAGAACTCTATAGCTGGAGAAACCATGGGGAGACCCCTGCCAGCGCTGAGTTGCTTCTACCACCACTGGATGCTGTTGATGGATCCTGAGCCTTGGAAATGAGGAGCCAAGAGGGGATCCCTGTCAGTGATGGGACTCTGCACCCACTGGCCTGTGACTTCGTGAGTCAGAACGACACTTTATAGACTGATAACGGGCATATGGGTTAATATCGGACTTATGACTTTGAACTGGACTGGGCTGGGATACTTTCTCAATGTCCCATTCCTCCTATATATAAACCTTTTTCTTATATCCATATGCATGTCTATGAAATTTGTTCTTCTAGTCTACCCAGACTAACACAACCCACATAGAAGAAACACACCAGCCTGTGTGATCATGAGGTGTCGATGGGATCAGGTATCAGACATGACAGAAAAAAAAATTACATCATTGTGAATGAGGGGGGCTGCCAAATGGAGACCCAAAGCCCATCTGTAGGCAACTGGACATCCCCTTACAGAAGGGTTTCGGGAAGGAGATGAACCAACCAGTAAGAGTGCAGTATAGCAAAGATGAAACATACAACTTTCCTCTAATTTTTTAATGCTCCCCCCTACCTCCTACGCCACTATCATGATCTCAATTCTACCTTATAAATCCATCTAAACTAGAGGATGGGCACTGGTATAGACAAGAGCTGGAAACACAGGGAATCCAGGACAGATAAACAACTCAGGACCATAATGAGAGTAGTGATACCAGGAGGGGTAGGGAAAGGTGGGGGAGAAAAAGGGAATTGATCACAATGATCTATATAGAACCCTCTTCCTGGGTGATGGACAATAGAAAAGTGGATGGAGGCATTGGACAGTGTAAGACATGAGAAATAATAATAATTTGTAAATTATCAAGGGTTCATGAGGGAGGGAGGGAAGGTTGGGGAGGGTGCCGGGAAAATGAGGAGCTGATACCAAGGGCTCAAGTAGAAAGAAAATGCTTTGAGAGTGATGATGGCAACAAATGTACAAATGTGCTTGACACAATGGATGGATGGGGGGATTGTGATAAGAGGTGTACGAGCCCCCAATACAATGATTTATTTTATCTTTTTACAATGATTTTTTTTTAAAGAAACAAAATACTCGTGAGTTTGAACTGTCAATCTTGCCATTAGCAGCCCAACATGTAACCCACAGGACAACTAAGGATACTTAAGCCACTCTAGAGGATTTGCTTATTTTCTTTTCCTTTTCCCCCCTTCACTGTCAATTCTAACTCAGAGCAGTCTTGTAAGACAAGGTGGAACCTCACTTGAGGATTTCTGAGACCATATCTTTTAATGGTAACAGAAGTTTCATCTCCATCTCTCAGAAGCTCTGGTGGTTTCAAACTGCTGGCCTCACAGCATATAACCCACTATACCACCAGGGTTCCTAATTTTAGGGATCTAAAAAGGAATTGCTAGAAGGCCCAGAGGCATAGCGGTCTACTTACTCAGCAGCTGACCATACTTGCTGTGATTTTTTGGTACTCACTGTCCCTTTTAATTGTTGAACACAGGTTGGTGACTGAATAGTCCAATGATTTTCTACTAAGTAGCTTTTTCATGAGACAGGCAGGTTTTGCCATGATGCTGTGCCTATATGAGTGAGCCAAAGTAGATGTAGTCCTCATCACCATGCAGCCTCTGGACTCAGAAGAAATGGTCAGTTTGAGCACCATCCTCCAAGATGCTTAATCACAAGTGAGTGCCTAGAAGAGAAAGCTATAAAGTGCCATGTGTATCTGAAAGGATAGACTCAGAGAAGTTTCGCTGAAGAAGAAAGTGGCGTAAAGACTGAGACCAGCAGCAGAATGCAGAGCTCACCATGCAAAGAAGGGGCAAGAAAATGTTTTCAGGCAGAATGAATGCTGCGTACCATGTGGCAGGAAGAGCAATCACAAGGGCCAGTCAGAAGGCTGGTGGAAGGCCCAGGGGAAAAGGGGCTGTCATAGAAGCCAGAGAGGAGCCCAATGGATCGTTGGATCTGGGGCACTGTTAGTCCCTTTGCCCAATGCTTGAGGTCCCTGAGTCATTTGCCTAGCGTTTCATGACAAGTTAGGAATTAACTCTGGTAAAACAACATGCTTTTACCTGCTGTGGTCCAGGCAGAGTTTGCTATGTACAAAATCAGCTGACGGTCATCAAGCTTGTTCTGCCTCGTAGTGATTCTTTATAGGGTTTCTGACTGAGGCTGTAAATCTTCTCCAGAGCAGCTAGCCTCAACTTTGTCCAGCACCACAGCTGGTGGATTTGAAACGCCAGCCTTGTGGTTAACAGTCTGAAGCTTACTGGACAGCTTACCAGACATGAGAGACTTCAAAAAGTTTGTGGAAGAATGGAAATAAAAGATAATAGAAGCTTTCCCCAAACTTTTTGAAACGCCATTGTATGTCCTGACCCTGATTCCCATAATCTGAGAATATGTTCATTTACATTGACAAAAAAGAACTGAAGTAGCAAGTGGAATTAAAAGAGTGTTGCTAAACAGATATCCTTAAAATAAAGGGATTATCCTGGATTATCAACATGGTGTCAATGTGACTCCAAGCATCTTTCAATTTGGAAGAAGGAACCAGAAAAAAAAAAAGTCAGAATGATCTATGGAAAGGTCTCCACCAGCTACTGTTGACTTTGAAGATGGTGGATAGGATCATGAACCAAGGAAAGTAGGTATCTGTAAAAACAATATGGAGGTCACATGGCAGACGGCCCTCCTTTGACTGAACAAAGGGAAGGAGAATCCATCTACACACCAGCCCAAGGCCCATCTCTAGTAAATTGCCACAAGGCAAAAATCACACATGCCTCCATGTCTTTACCTTTCTTTACCTGATTCTGACCCCAACTATTCCTTCCACAGTACTCTATCTCTCTACTGAGTTCTAGAATCTGTTGCAATGGCAACACACAATGGAACTCACAGACATTGCTCACAATTATGAGGACCTATTAGGGAATCAATAAATTACCACAAAACAGGACCATGAAACATTAAGAATATAGCCTTTGGTTCACTGCTGTATCTCTCCTTAGCCAACCAGATAGAGGTCTCTCGCTTTCTGGTGCTCAGCCTCTTGCCTATATGGCTCGTTGGCCTCTGCCTTGTTCTGTAGGCCTGTAAACCCAACCCCTCCTCTGCCTCACAGCCTCATGGTCTCTGCTCTCAGCACTGCAGCTTCTCTGCTCTGATGCTTGGCATGACCAAGCTGCCTCTGCTACTTCTGGTAGAAACCTCTAACATGCTCTGCTGGTGGCTCTTCCTGCTTGATAGTCCTGGGAATTCTCTCCTGCTTCTCAGATGTCTCATTCTTATCCGTACTGATCTCTCTGTTAGTGTTTCACCCACCTTATTTGCACGCCACCACCCAATCACTTGGTGGAAGTTACAAGGATATGGCAAGAAGAGCCATTCTGAGCAATTTCACTTCATTCTTCATAGTCCTTTTGGAAGCTGGAAAGAACCAGGAGCGATTCTCACCTAGACCTGTAGGGAGGAATGTAGCCCTGCTGACATCTTGAGGTCATCTCAAAGAGATCCATTTTAGACTTCTGAAATACAGCACTGTATGACAATCATTTGTTATTTGAAGTTGCTAAGTTAACAGGCATTTGTTATAGCAGCAATAGGAAACTAATAGAGAAACTAAGCCTAATTGGCTCCAGAGTTCATATTTCTAGCCCTTGCGTTAGGCCTCCACAGTCGGACGCTCTAAAGTAGGAGCTGTAAAGATTCTATTCTAGTCCTTAATATCATTTTGAATGTAAGCACCTTCAAGTATCATTTCCAAGGCATGTATCAAGGGTATATAGATAGTTTTACACATGCCTCTTTGGTGAATCTTTGAAAGGATGTGGTTATAGCCTTTGACATCAGAGGGGAAGCTCTGTAATGCTGACTGAACCTTGATCAAAAGATAATGTTGGAGGCAAGTTGCCTTTGATAAACTCTGAAGATCAACTGCCTCTCCACCGAGTTCCTTGCCCAGAAGTTCTTTCCTTTGGCTGTGTGAAGGGGTGATGCCGAAGGAGCATCGCTTTTCAAGAATTGGATCATGAACAACTATATCCTCCTGGAAGAACAGCTCATCAAGAAATCCCAACAAAAGAGAAGGACTTCTCCCTCAAACTTTAAAGTTCGCTTCTTTGTTTTAACTAAAACCAGCCTGGCATACTTTGAGGATCGTCACGGGGTATGTGAGCACATTGTTTGGTCTTTCTTTGAGTTGTGCTGAGTCTGGGGTGATTTATGAAGGTGTATATGGAATAAGTAGAACATGAAAAATGCAGCCATACTGATTATACCCACCAAAAGAAGCACAAGTAGAAGGGAATGTGGATGGGAAGTGGTTGTACTAAGTGATTTCGCTTCTAAAAACCATCAAACTATACATTCACTAGTCCTCAGTTTTGTTTTCTGAAAGGATAAGTTTAATTTTGAAATCATAATGTTTGTACATAGCAAATGTTTTAATTGGCTAGCACTTGAACTTCATTAGGAATATATTGTCTGCTATGGGACTGAGATGAAAAGAACATGAGCATCTGGTGGAACTTGAGAAATGATGTAGTCCATTTTTCTCTATTTTACCGTAGAGAAAATAGGCACCTGCATGCGCCTCTGATGGGTCTGGAGGCTCAGAGTCCTTGAGTGATTAATTTTCCCACAATTGCGTAGCTTGTTGGGTGATGGAGCCAGCCAAATCTCAAACTCTAGTGGATCGAATCAGGCATTTTCATTAATTCAACTCATTTCTCTAACATCTGTCACCATTCACCTGACCACTTGGAATAATGTTCCCTGAGCATGTAATTGCCTGAAGTGCTGCCCAACATTTACAAAAAACAGTGGTAAACCACCGAAAAGACTCTTGGACAACTTCTCAGAAAGCTAGTATTCTCAATCAAAAAGTGAGGTAGAGTGCAAACTGTGGTTCTTCTCTATAAAACAGCCATTGCTTAGCTAAGTTAATTTTTTTCAGTTCTTAAAGATATGCTCATATTCCAAAACATCAGGTGAAATAATGCTGCTTATTGGGGGAAGGGGCAGTGGGTTGAATTTGTTTTGCTTGTCTTCTATCACAAAAGCAGACTCTCATTGATAGCAATCAACCAGTCAATCAGAAAACACGTGGTAATTACTGATTATGTTTAAACCCCTTTTGATATGTGCTTGATAAATATTTGTGGACTAATAGATTGTCAGTAGCCACGTTTTGAATCTATAAGCAACACAAAGCAAGCCCACTGCCATCAAGTCAATTCCAACTCCCAGGGACATGATACGACTGAGTAGAACTGTCCCGTAGGGTTTTCAAGGCTGTAAATCTTTATAAAAGCAGGGTGCAACATTTTTCTTCTCTGGAGTGGCTGATGCGTTCAAACGACTGACCTTTTGGTGAACAACTGAGCATGGCACACCGTGTGACCCTTCAACACTGAGCACTTTCACTGAGGCTCAAGGTATAGAGCGCAGCATCAGTCAATTCTTTTCTTTTTTTCAATTTTTTTCTTATTGTGAATGGAACATGTAAAGTTCTTGTTCCACATTGAGAGTTGTTTCTTGCCTTTAAATAGTATTTATTATCATTCATTTTACTTTTTTCACCAGTTTCCTTCCACCCCTCACCTGGACTCAACATAGCATCTTCTCATTTAGCTAGTACTGAAGCTGTTAAAAATTCCTGAGCACTGTGGCTGCCTATGACAAGCTCTGTTGTACATTCAGTACAGTGTTCTTTCTAAATAATCACATAACAAATGGTCTGCATTCAGAATTTTGGGGCTATAATTTTTCTTCAGAAAAATTCGTAAAGTCATTCTACTTCATTGGAGCATTGTGAAAAATTCCAGTATCATTCATACTGTGTGTGAGCTAGTTCTGGATGAAAATAGCTAATGTTTCCATGCAGAATACAGAAAACAGATGTAATACATTTAAGAACTCAAGTTTTTTGTTTCTCTTAGTGCCCACATGACTAGTTTTATAGTTTTTCTTTAAATATTATTGAAATTTATTCCTTAGAAATTTATCCAAAGTTGCAGGTACAATTAAAATTAGATTTTTTCTTTAAATATTATTGAAATTTATTCCTTAGAAATTTATCCAAAGTTGCAGGTACAATTAAAATTAGAGTTATTGCTATTAAAATCCTATTCACCTTCTGTTGGTTACAGTCCTTGATTTGCATATGTAATTGGATGGTACATCATCATAAAGAAAAATAGTATTTTATTTGAGGAGTACCCTTTTTAATTTGTCAATTAGAACCTGTTCTTTTTTCTGTAAAATAAGTAGTAAGAGTCATTTACCTGACAAAAGTCAATGTATTTTAGCTATTTTAAATGACCACTTTGCAGATAAACTTGGGTTAGACTTTGGTGATTTGATACAGTTCAACGTGAGAGATTGTAGCCCATTCTTGTCATCTGTAGTGATCCTATAGACGAAGCTTATCTGACAAAAGCATTTTCTCCATAGGGCAGCCCATAGCCCTCTTGCATTTTGGAAAGCTAGGCGGCCTTTTAGCACCACAGGGAGGGGGGAGAGCACAAAAAAATGCCAAGATCCTGGTGCGTTGACTTGTATGCACTTGTAGGCACCCAGAGCATTGGAACCAGAAGGCAGCACACGGCTTTGTTCCACTTCACCTGAGACGTTGTGGCGGTCAACTCGCCTTGTTCACAGTGTGTTCTCTGCAAAAGCTCAACAGATATTGATTTGGGATTACTAATAAAAGATAGCAAACAGGGAAACGTTTCAAATATCAGATAGAGGAATAACAAGGACTGACTGTGGTAAGCATACATCCCCTCACCAAGTAAAGGGAAGCCATTTCTGTCTTGTCTCTGAAGGAACTTGCAGTAGTCTGCTGTGAAGTACTCATTTTCCAAGGAAGGTGAATATTTAAGAAGTCATTCAAAATCTAGCTGAAGTCAAGGCCCTAGATTCCTTCTGTTCGGTGCCAAAGTACGGCAGGACAGGGAGTCATGAACGTACATCACGAGCTATATAAAGGCAAGCCTCTGAGGGTCTCAACGTCTTTCTCTTCATTTCCATTTGCAGGTATTTTCCTTGTCATTGTCAGATTCTGGGATTTTGTGTTTTAATATAGGTTTTCTATGAATCAGTTCCATGGCCGTGGAACTTTTTCAGTGGAAAATAAAAGCCCTTCTACACACCCAAAAACAAATTCCAGAATTCTGCAAGTTAAATACTTTAAAAAAAATTTTTTAATATCTGTGTCATGATAATGTTGATTGAATGAGCCTTTTATTTTAACATGGGTTTTGTGTGGTGTAAGGGGGGTGCCTCTGTCCCCTATTGAGACGTGCAAGTATTGTTCGTGGACCGCACTGCCAGCACCCTCATCACCCTACTGGACCAGTGGGCCGAAGTCATTGGTAGAAGAAGTGAAAGGTGCCCAGTTTGGGCAGGTGGCAGCTTGCAGGTGAGCAAGGCTTCAGATGCTCTCCTGTGTTTGCCAGACTTGTTACAATATGACAATTCCTGATGACCACAGGGATTGGACAGAGCACACTGAGGTAAAGGCCCAGGGGTGTTCTGAGAAATGCTTCTTAACAACCTCTGTGATGATGGAGAAGGAGGAGTGGTGGGAACCCTGACTCATATGTTTTCCCAGAGTCAGCAGTCTTACCTTGGCAATTTCCTAGAAGAAATGTGACATCTACTGGCTCACAACATTCCTGAAGCCTTAGCAGCTGACTTCTTTATAAGCCAGATCCAACTCACCTCTAGCGACTTAAATGCTAATAATTCTTGGAAGGGTATTCCCCAACTGAAAGACATATAGATAGTCCTTGACTTACCACCAGGTCTCATCCCAACAACTACTGAGTCAAAAGGCAGTTGTGACTTAAGTTGTATATCTCCCTGCATCATAGGGCTCAGGTTCAAAAATTAGTTTTCCTGATCATACCAAGAACTCATTGTCACCAAGTCAGTTGTAACTTACAGCAAATCTGTACAACAGGGTAGAACTGCCCCGTGAATTTCCAAAAATGTAATTCTTTATGGGAATAGAAAGCCCTGTATTTTTTCCTCAGAGTATCGGCTGGTTTCAAACTGCTCACCTGGTAGTTAGCAGCCCAATGTAGAACTGCTGCAACACCAGGGCTCCTTTCATTACCATAGTCTTTTGTCATCAGTATCTTTATAAATAAAATACATATTTTCCCTTGGACATTGCCATGAACAAAGTGTACACTGGGACACTGGGACACGGTGAGTAATACATCTCAGTAATGATAGTTTTAAAGAGAGAAGGTTTTGAAGTATAGTTTTTTGTAACTCGAATGTGTTGTAAGTCAGGGACACAATTGCACCAGATTCTGTTCAGAGAGAAACAGAGACCCTGACTATTACAGAAGCATGGAAATATAGAGGCAGGAGAGAGAGAGAGAGAGAGAGAGAGAGAGAGAGAGAACTATCATGGGTTGTTGAGGCCAGTATAGATAGCCAACTAGAGCTGGGCTCAAGTCCGGCTACTTCCTCAACATCAGGCAAGATACCTAACCTTCTAGTACTCCGTTTTCTATTTGTAAAGTCTGGAACCAGAGCCACAATATCCCAAGGGATGTTGACTATTCCTTGAGAAAGTTGACACTAGGTAGTTGTTGGGAAGGCCATTGTTAGGAGTCCTGGTAGCACCGTGGATTAAATGTTGGGTTGCCAAAAGTTCAGCAGTTCAACTCATGAACTGTGGTGAGACAGATGAGGGAATTTGCTTCTGTAAAGATTTACAACACTGGAAGCCCTAGGTAGCTGGTGACTACCTGCTAGGTTAGCAGTACGAAACTACCAGCTACACGGAGGATGCTTTCCATTCCTGTCAAGACTCGCTGTCCCAGAAGCCCTGAGGGGCAACTCTGTCCTATAGCGCCACTATGAGGTGCAACAGACTCGATGACAGTGAGTTTGTTTTGTTTTCTGAAGTCAACAACTTAATGGCAGTGGGTTTGGAGTAAGTTTGGGTAGGACCATCATTTGAGTCCCTGAAGAGGACAATCAGTGAAGGTGCTTAACCACTCATCAAAAGATTGATGACACCCTAGAAGCTCTTCTCAACCTCTGGGTCATGACCCCTTTGGGGTTGAACAACCCTTTCAGAGGTTCAGGGGTTGCCCGATTCACAACAGTAGCAAAATTACATTTAAAGTTCAAGGATCACCAACCAACATGAAGAACTGTATTACAGGGCCACAGCACTAGGGAGCTTGTGAACCACTGCCTTAGAAGAAAGGCCTGGTAACGTATTTCCAAACTCTCAGCCGTTGATAGCTCAATGGAGCATAATTCTCTGGGGCACAGATGGGTCACCATTCATCAGAGTCCACTCGTGGACAAGTGGTTTCGATCATTCTTATTCACTATTTTCCCCAAGTTTCTTCTTGATCTTCTAAAGGATCCTTGGGGTAAATGAAACAGTTTCCCTAGAGTAACGACGCTGCACTGGCAACTTCTGGTTCACTTTGCTCAGGTTCCTGCATGAGCCATGACTATTTACACTAGTTATTTAGGTAGTAAAGATCTTCATTCTGCTTGAGTCCTTGGGATCGGCTCATTTTTGAAAATGATGATGGCAACATAGATACAAATGTGCTTGACACAATGAATGGATTGTGATAAGAGCTGTATCCAATAAGATGGTTAAAAATAAATTAATTAAAAAATAAAATTTAAAGAGATCTCCATTCTGGTCAGTGACGTGAGGAGGATAGCACCTCATGCACTCTTTCCTGTTGCCTGCTGTCTGATCGCCCAGCAGAGCTAACAGTTAGAGCGTGTCTCCTTTCCAAATGAAACCTGACCATCATGAAGGTATTCCTTTCCCTGCTTTTTGTTGTCATGAATATGTGCCAGCACACTAATTCTCACTCATGGCAACCTTTTAGGACAAGAGGAGACGTTCCCTGTAGAGTTTCCTGGCACACTGGTGGTATAGTGGCCTAAGCATTGGGATGTTTACTGCAAGGTCAGTGACTCAAACTCACCAGTCATTTCAGACAAGAAAGATGAGGCGGCTGTCCACTTCTGTAAAGATTTGCAGTCTCGGAAGTGCCAAGGAACAGTTCTAGTCAGCCTATAGGGTTTACATGAAGGAGACCTAGTGGCACAGCCAGCTACACCTTGGACTGCCAACCACAAAGTCAGTAGTGTGAAACTCACAGGGGTAGTTCTTTTCTGACCTGGAAGATCCCTAGGAGTTGAATTGACTCAATCTCTCTCTCTCTCTCTCTCTCTCTCTCTCTCTCTCTCTCTCTCTCTCTCTCTCTCACACACACACACACACACACACACACACACAATCTCACTGCATCGAGTCAATTTTCACTCCTAGCCACTTTATAGGACAGAGTCGACCTGTTGCTGTGGGTTTCCGAGACTGTAACTCTTTTTGATGGCTTGGAAGCCTCCCCTTTCTCCCGCAGAGAGCACATTTCAGTGATTGGAATCGCCACAAGTCAATGGCAGGGAGTTGGTTGGTTGGTCGACTTAGGAGTTTTAGAAGGTTTCTGAGTTTGTAATCTGTATAGGAGCAGACTGCCACATCTTTTTTTTTTTTTTTTACAAGTTTCCCATCTTTTTTCGTCCAGCACCTCTGATGACTTGGAACCACCAACCACACGGCCCCAGGGTTCCTTTCCTTTCTTCTAACAGAGTAGAGCTTTCAAGTTGCTCTCTGCACTTTACTGCATAACAGCCACACACACAGCTTCTGGTGCCTGTCAGATCTGGATTAGAGATCTGTTCCACCACCCTCAAGCTGTGTGGCTTCAAGCCGTACAACATCTAAAAAGGAACCTTGGTGGCACAGTGAGTTAGGCACAACACCACTCACTTTTGAGGCCAGGTGTTCAAAGCCTCCGCTTCTTTAAAGGGGAAAGACAGGCTGTCTGCTCCCATAAAGATTCAGTCTCAGAAGCTCCAGGAAGTAGTTTAACTCTGTTCTGCAAGGTTCCAAGTCGGTAGTGACTTGGTGGTATGGGTGGCCATATACACCTTTTAAAAGTGGAGCAGTCATTTTTTCTTGGGATTAAATTCAGTGTCATTGTGTTCCCATCAATTCATAATGACCACATGGGACAGGGTAGAACTACCCTGTGGGTTTCTGAGACTGTTAGTCTTTAAGTAATAGCCTTATTACCTGTCTTTAATTTGATGGGTGTTATCATTCTAACAATATATTCTAACAATAACAATACAAAAAATAATAAAACAAGCACTCACATTCATGGAATCAATTCTGACTCATAGCAGTCCTATAGGGTAGGGTCAAACTGCCCAGTTTGCGAGACTATAACTCTTTTTAAACAGGTGATTCCTATATTGACATGCATGAAATATATCACGTTTTCTCTTCTGCTGATGCTATAAATTCAATACCAATTCTCTAGCTACATCAGTTATGAGTATAAAGTATATCATGTAACCTCAAACCTCTGCCAGTGGAAGGCTTGAACAAGAACGGGTTTGTAGAGCAGGGTTCTCAACCTGTGGATCGTGACCCCTTTGGGGGTTAAACGACCCTTTCACAGGGACTTCCTGGTTCATAACCATAGTAAAATCACAGTTAAGGAGTAGCAATGAAAATTATTTTGTGGCTGGGGGCTCACCACAACCTGAAGAATTATATAAAGGGTCACAGCATTAGGAAGGTTGAGAACCACTGTGCTAGAAGAAGGGGGTCTCCTCTGCTCTCACAGCACGGCAGCCATCTCCCTCTGCCTCAGCTGATGTCTGCAGCACATGAGAGCCTGGGGGTGGGTTGTAGTCTCATGACCAAGTTAGTGTGATGACATTGGCCCCATCATACACGCGCTCCATTTTTTTTGGGGGGGGCCATCACTGCCCTCAGGTAGTGGG